>BQNB010024946.1:17500-60177 GCA_026074375.1 Tanacetum coccineum
GCTGAACATGATGGTTCTTAAATTAGGTTACACAGGTAAATCTGAGCCCATGTTTTATAATTATCTTAGACCACTCACCAGTCTAGATGAAGGGTTGTTATGCTTTTAAGCTTGCGAGGAGCTGTTTTGCCTGGCTACCCTTGTTAGGAGCTTTAAGTTGATTGAGGTCTATATAGAACATGGTGTTACCGTTTTAGACTCTTACCTTAGGGCACCACGGTTTAGGGCAACATTAGAAGATATTACTGATGAGCCTGCAGGTAGCATTGCAGCAAACAGAACTAAAAAAATGTTGTTGTTGACCTGGCATGAGTCTAGTGAAACCACTAAGGAACCTGTTTGTGACTCTGTCACACCTAGCTCTTTGCCACAACATGATTCAAGTACCCCTTGTAAGGATTCTGTTTGTGAGTCCATTACACCTAGGTGTATGCCTGATTGTATTTTAACCCCTCCCACTGATGAGTCTGTCATCACATATACACAGTTGAGTGGTGTACATGGAGTTGACACACAAAGCCATGTTCTCCCGATAATACAATCGCAGTTTAGTGACATAAACCTGAGTTTTGTCTCACAACAAGCAACTGCTAGTCAGGTTATAGATGATGTGATGAGGCAATTATCATTTGATGAAACAGAATTGGATGGAGAGGCAGGCTTTGTTGATGTTGCGGGGAGTGGTGTGGACAGTTCAGGGTTAAGTCATGATGAGTCATTTGGAGTTGATGACTTGGACTTGAACTTAAATGAACCTGTAAACCTAAATGTTTCCCAAGTTGAAACACAATCTGAGCTCCCTGTGTCTGAGGAACCAGATGTTGGTCCTACTCAAGAACCTATTTTAGCAGAGGTTAGCACTCAAGAACCCATTGTGGCAGAGGTTAGCACTAAGGCACCCATTGTGGAAGATGTTGGAACTCTGGAATTCAATGCTGAAGATTATGTAAGTTTTGGGGAAGATGGGGAAGATGTTGAACAGGATAATGGTCAGGAAGATGAATCAGCTCCTACTGATGGACAGTTCTTTTAGGATGCATCACAAAAATAAGTTCTAGAATTTAATATACTACCGGTACACTCATATAATTTAATACCAATACCAATGCTCCAGAAACGGCGACAAAGACCATACGTACACATCTGTAATGATAGAATAGACACATATGACTGCATTCGAACCTTAACTTAAGAAAGTTAAAGGTATAAACTATCTTGGGTATCAAAAATGGATACCCGAATTCCTAAAGATCTAAAGGTAAACCTCACATTTTTTGGGTGGAATTTTTGAGGGTTTTTGTGCTAGTCATATACATTCCTATCCATAAGACGCTATTAATACTTGGTTTTTGTTGGTATGTGTCATATTTTTTTAAAATTTTGAGTCAAAATTACCTTTTATGCTATGTTTCGATATATTGCCCATCATTTTAAAGAACAAGCAAATGGCAAATGAAGGAATAGTTTCTAAGGCTTATTTCCCGTACACTTAAGTTGAACATTGTCCTCAATGTTCTATAGAAGTACCCGTATGAACGAATAAAGGGAAAAGAAAACAAGTGAAAGAAACTAGTTCTCCCCTGGTTTGCTCAATAATGGAGAAGAAACATGCGATAACTGGTTAAATCGTCCTCCAAGAATCATACAATGAAACTTCCTAAGAATTTCCAAGCTTTTTCTCATCAAATATAACCTGTAATCAAAGACAAAGACAACTACACCAAGCATAAAATCAGCAGGATAGATATATACAACGAGAGTTTGGGGTTTGACTCTATGAAAGCAGTAAAGATAGAATGAGAGTAATGATGTAGTCATAGGTTTCTGCAGGTTTATAAAAGAATTATAAATTTTAAATGTTGTGCAAACTATTTTTCGAAAATACTTGAAATTTTTTAAATTTTCCTGTAGTTGGGCTGACGACGCCGTCAGGATAAATCCTGGCGCCGTCTCTAGCTTCTGAGAGAATTTTTAATTTTTTTTCTTTGAAAAACTTCCTGCACGCGATTATATAAGTTATTTCCTGTATGAATTACTGCATGAAACATGAGATTAGTCAATACAATCATATGACTCGAAATTGACGCTAATTAATCTAAACAATTTATTTAATATGTTTGAATTGGTTCTTAAAAACCAGATATTTCCCCTACACTTATTTTGTTGCAAAATACCTTTGATTGCAATTAAGACGAGGTTAAAAACAAAGCAAAGCATGATTACAAAATGATGAATTCAAACATAAAAGAATAAATAAAAAGAATTAAAACACAAGACACTCCTAATATGCGATAAAAGTAAACATTGGGTTGCCTCCCAAGAAGCGCTTTTCTTTATTTATGAGTCTTGTAGCTAGACTCGAAGTCACACGCTCTTACGTGACTTCTTCTTCATCAGCAATTCCAGTCACATATTCGGGTCCAAGCTCTAAACATTCTTTGTAGAACCCTAATATTTTGCTCATCACGTACTCTACCCCTCTTCTTTTGTCCTCCTCGTTCCTAAGGTAGACTGACTTAGTGTGCTCTCTTTCTAGATCTGATGGTGAGTCGTACTGTTCTATCTTATGGGGCATCTTATAGGCAACTTCATTGGTCCCGTTTGTGAACCTTACTATACCTTCGGGTGGGTCATGAGTCATGTTGGATATTTCAACAAAGGGTTTTCCTAGTACCACTTGAGATAGCCTAGGGTCTATAATTAAACTGATATCCTCAACAATCATAAAGTCTGTGACATAAGTGAAGTTCCCTACGAAAACATGTATTCTCTTAATTCTTCTCGTGAAATTGCTAACTCTTCTATCCGAATTTTCCCTAGGGTCAAGTTTTCTTCTCATGATCCAATTATACATCATTCGAGTCATGATATTTAAAGGGGAGTTAGGATAAATGTAGGCTTTTTCCACATGCACATGTCCAATGTGGCTAGGTTTGGAGTAATCTCCAAGAGTACGGATAGGATTCGCATCTCCTATGGTGGTTGACGAGAATGATTTATGAAACAAATAACACAAAGAAAAGCCAGACTACAAAAAAGCTAATATAACGGAAATAAAATCTCACTTGAAAGGATTCAAGCGAGTAAAACTAAGCTAAACTAAGTTTAGAACCTAACTATTCCCCGGCAGCGGCGCCAAAACTTGATGTGCGGTAGTCGTAAGACTTCTACACGGAGTTTTACAACTCCCTAGGCAGTGTACCTAATCGTTGCAGTATAGTATAGGCAAGACTTGGGGGTTGTTATCATTCTCTAGGGGAATAGGTTGGGAAGGCTCGAGCAGGGCTTAGCCGAGATCTACGGGATTGAAAGGAGATTGTTTTTGTATTTTTATATTTTATATAAAGTAGGTAAATTCAATGGTTTGATAGGTTGGTTGATTAACTAATTATTTAAACTAAATATAATCTATACTACTGGTGATAACTTTATGATAAGGTAATGTATTTACTTAATCATGCATTACTCATTAGATTGCTTCTCCTGATCATGTTGCCTTGTCACACTCGTGATGATCTATGTAAGTATTTCCTAAGCCATGAACGAATTACACGAACCCGCCGTCTATTTAATATTCCGTTAAGGCAACGCACAAGTAAGGTAGTATAAAGACTATTACAAGGCCCCTAAGAGTATATTAAATGCATGTGAAATATCTTAAGAGAGATCTGTTGGGATCTCAGATTTGATGATTACAAAACTACATATGCACAAATGAAGAAAGATGAAAATCAAGGGGACTCAATGTGATTAATTAGTGTGCTTTTTATGTAAAGCTTTGGTTTTTCCTGTAAACCTTCTTTATAAAAGGGTCATAGGCTGTAATGGTTTATATAATCCCTCATAGTACTAGATCTCTCCAATGAGAGTCAAGACACCAAAGAAAGCGTCTCTTATTGCCCCTTTTGTTTTTTTAGTTTTTTGTTGTTATTATTAGTTAGCTTATTAGTTAGTTTTTAGTTTATTATTAGTATAAATAAAGAAAACCTTGTTCATAACATTGATGTTCTTATTTATTCTGTTGCATATTATGTTATTCAATGATATTATATCCTAGATGGGCTAATCGATTCTCAAAATGTGGTATCAGAGCCTCGTGGCTCGTGATATCTAGGATTTACAAGGTCTTAGAAAAGTGATTATTTTCTGTTATTGATGATTTTTGATAAAACTAAGGTTTTCACAAACCCTAATTATGAAAACAGAAAAGTTATGCTTTACTGCTGCTCTTTAATGAAGGTTCCTGATTCAGTTAGGGTGTATATATGATTATATATAATGTCGGTCTTTAAATGTTACTTTTTTTTTTACTGTTCTTTGCTCTTGTAAGTCCCTCTATGACTTTTTTTCGTTGTGCTCGGATCTTCTAAGAACAGATGCAACAAGATTTGAAGACGCAAGTTTATTGGTGATCAGGTCTTGGTTTTATTATCTATCAAACCCTAATTTTCTAGGGTTTCAAAATAACAACACTCTATACGGATCTTGTTTGAGGGTTTGTACAGGTTGTGTAACTGTTGCTGATTGACGAGAAGGTGAACAGGTTTTGAGAACATACCAGGTACAACAGGTAGGTGTCGAGTAAACTGCAAATTGTGAAAGGTTATAAAAACCCTAAGTTATAGGGTTTATATGTTGGTTTAAATGATCATTGATATTTATGTTTGATGATTGGTTTGTTCGAAGATTATTTGGTATTGACTGATAGCAGCAGGTTCTGATGATGTTTGATATGAGTTTGATCATGCAAATTCTTTGTATAATCTGCTCTTGATAATGTTGCGATAAAAAAGAAGTGAAGCAGCAAGTAAGTTTGATGATTTGGGCATGAGGTTGGCTATGTAGTCGTTTAATAAAGAAGCAGATGATAGAAGACAGGTTAGTACTGCTTGTGTACAGCAGTTAGGGTTTTTCATGATTAAAGCGGCTATGAAACCCTTGGAAGGACGTTGGTTGAAGATCGATGTTGACAGCAAGGTAACATCAGGTTCACGACAAAGGTTTATCATTTACTTTACACACGCATATGTCTCTATAAACTATTTTGAGCTGCTGATTTTATGGGATTTAAGTCGTGGTTTGGAATTTGGAATAAGTTATTAACAGCTCTAAGTTTTAGGGATTGTTATCTTTTTCCCATAATATCTTCCATATATGACGTCTTTATTTTTTGAGTTGGATCTGAAAATTAATATGGTTATGATAATGCTGCTATTAGACATGGATTTGTTATTTCATAAGTTACGAAGCAGCTTTATGATTGATCTACAATAGTGTATATGTTACTGGTGTACATTGTTGATGAAGCATATTGAATTATGAGTTGTGGTGTTCGTATTACTAGTTTGTGCTGCTAAGGATCTATTAATACTGCTCGTTAATTTTAATGCAGGTGCGTGGTCGGGACTTAGTACTGCCAGGTTTGTGGATGTTTCTACCGCTAGCGATGAAAGCAGATGGTTAATACTGCTTGGGCTTTTTGTTTATACTGCTAGCTTTGTCCGATGTTGGACAACAGACGCATTTGGATCTCGGATAGAACTGTTTTTAACAATAGTTTATTCTTATTTATTTTATGGCTCGTTTTGGATTTGTTGAAGATGTGATTACGAAGACAATTGAATATTGCTTATTTGATGTTGTAGTTGAGTTTTTCGGATGCGTGTTCTTATCATATCTCAAATGGCTTACAACATTTGGAGGTAACTTGTTCGTGCTTACAACGGTGTGACAAAGACTTCTCAAAATCTAGCAAAAGTGTGTGATTTTTCTTATGGTGCTCAAAGCTCACATTTGCTATCATTTTAGTTATGTGGCTCATAGAAGATGAGGATGTCTGTCAAGAGATCGCAATCTACTTATATTTCACAGATTTATTTATAAGTTCAAAGTCATGTGGATAAACAAGACATAAGACACAAGTTTGGTAAATTCTACTTCTTCATCAAATTCGTTATACTCAGTTTTCTTCATCAGTGATCACTACATAGAGCCTACAGAGTTCGAGATTCAAGAGATGGTAAACATATTAGTTTCAGGGGAAGCTTATTGATTAAATGTTTAACCATCTATATGCACCACTTAAGGGGAAGTGCTTACAAGTTGCATATCTACACAAGACCCCTATTGGATGATTACAAAAAGGGGAAGAAGACTAAAGGTTTATTGATTTGCAGCTTATTGTGTGTGGTGACATGTTCAAGAAGATCTTAAGTCAAGGGGAAGCATTGAAGATTATTAAAGGGAAGCATTAAAGATTGTTTCATTCATGAAGATTGTTTTGTAATATCAAATAGGGGAAGATTGTTGGGATCTCAGATTTGATGATTACAAAACTACATATGCACAAATGAAGAAAGATGAAACAACAAGGACTCAATGTGATAAATTAAGTTAGCTTTCTATTTAAGCTAGGTTTTCTTGTAAACCCTCTATATAAAGGGTCATAGGCGTATGGTTTATATAATCCATCATAGTTAGATCTCTCTAATGAGAGTCTAGACACACAAAGAAAGCGTGTGTATTATTAGTTAGCTTATTACTTAGTTTTTAGTTTATTATTAGTATAAATAAACAAGAAACCTTGTTCATAACAGTGATGTTCTTATTTATTCTGCTGCATATTATGTTATTCAATGTTATTATATCCTAGATGGGCTAAACGATCCTCACAAGATCAACCATATTAGGGGTAAGGTAGTATGATGACTGTTACCGATGGTATCCTTTCTACATACTCGTGTTTCCCAAGACGTCTATGCCAATTTAATATCTTATAGCTAGTTTTCTAGTGCCTAACGGGCACATCCATCAACAAGAAGGAACATCAAAAGGATCTACAACCTAATTTATATGCACTTATAAGTAACTACAAAGGAGGGTTTAGCCTAGCATGTTAAAGATAAAGCAAGAACACAAATCAATCAAACAACACATATACATATTGAATGATTAATGATAAACAATTTTACTTGATTAAAACATGGATTGAAGGTAGTTACAATAGGGTTTTGAGGCTCTAAAAACAACCTAAAAAGCTGCTAGAATGACTAGGGTTCGTCTCCCTAAAATTATACAAAGTTACACACTTAAAACCTTAATTTTGGTTTAATATATATAGAAAAATCACTGCGACGGTGTCGCTTTGAAGTCCTGACGTCGTCGCCACGTAGATGATTCTAGATCATCTTTTAAGTCGGCCACATCCTGACGCCGTCGTCATTTTCCTGACGCCGTCACCAGATGAATTGCGACGACGTTGCTTTATGCCTGCGACGCCATCTCTACGCGCTATATGCATAATTCTTTAAGAGATTTGGTGTAGGTCCGTAATCTTGTCCGTTTCTTCTCCAAATGAGCACAAGTCACGTGTATTTCCTTCATATGCCATCCAAGTGCTAAAACCCTAAAAACAAATGATTAAGCACATAATCTATGTATATTTGCATGATTTAGGGGGTTAAATGACCCTAAAATAGTGTATAAAATGACACCTCATCAAATACCCCTACACTTGGGATTTTTTTGTCCTTAAGCAAATGGGCTTTTCTACCTAGACAATAGCAATATTGGGAGCATTTAACCTACTCTTTAAAAGTATTTTACAACATAACCTTCTAGACCTCGTAATTAAAAGCACGAAAAGTATATACTATCACCTCACATAAGTGTTTGGGATTCTCTCTTTCACTCGGGTGTATAATAAATTATAACATATTGGGGAAACAGAAAATCAACACTCATTACCTGTCATAGCATAAAATTACCATAGGCTTGGTAAATGATCAAACCTCTACCGCTAGGCGCAAGAATTATTCATTACTGTCAAAGAGGTCTTTTAAAGGTTGTTGGGTGTAGGTGTAAGATAACATAAATGGAAATAGGAATGGATGGGATACATTTGGGCAATGACTTTTGGGTGAATTTAGAGTGAAAGGGTTAGCTAATTATTCATATGAATACACGTTGTTTTGGTTTGCTAAGCCAAGACTCAGACAAAATATACAAACTGTACACAACTCTACATGAGTCTCTTTCTTTTTCTTTTCTTGACTCTAATATAAACATAAGCAAATGGCAGCCCGTATAATTTTTTCACTTTACATTTTTTTGTACACTTTTGCCCTGCCATTGCGCAAACATATAATACATCATGGGGGTTTATAGATACACCCCTAGACTTAAACTTTTACCTAATCGATATTTACAATCTAACTAATGACCCGAATTAAGGTGGATCAACATAACATGTAGCTTATTGAGCTCTATTAGGGGTAATAAATTACTTCTTCCGCAATTCTTCATAAGATGAATACTACCATGAATCTAAATCGTCCTAAAACTATATTTACAAGGATAAGAACTTAGCAACAATATACTCAATAATTAACTTGGGTTTTAAAAAAAAAAAAAAAAAAAAAAAAAAAAAAAAAAAAAAAAAAAAAAAAAAAAAAAAAAAAAAAAAAAAATAAAAAAAACAACAAAAAAAAAAAAAAAAAAAAAAAAAAAAAAAAAAAAAAAAAAAAAAAAAAAAAAAAAAAAAAAAAAAAAAAAAAAAAAAAAAAAAAATAAAAAAAAAAAAAAATAACAAAAAAAAAAAAAGAAAAAATAAAAAAAAAAAAAAAAAAAAAAAAAAAAAAAAAAAAAAAAAAAAAAAAAAAAAAAAAAAAAAAAAAAAAAAAAAAACAATAAAAAAAAAAAAAATAAACAATAATGTACTAATGCTAGGTACATACAAGGTAGGCTAAGGCGATTTGGGTGTAACAATTGGTTCAAGACAATGTTCTTCATTAATAGTCCGGATTAACCAAAAAATTATGAGAATCATGAAAAGGGATAGGCTCGGAGGGGTGTAATAGGGGTATCCTGCACTAAAAATGAGTGCATAGCAAGGGTGTGGGATAGTTATATGATCGAGGTAACCATCATAACAATTACAGGTTTTAAACATGGGTTAATCCTAGTGCCTCTTATCTAGAAAATCCTAATACATACTATGCGGTCTCGGGATGCATCACAAAAACAAGTTCTAGAATTTAATATACTATCGGTACACTATTATAATTTAATATCGATACCAATGCTCAAGAAAAGGCGACAAAGACTATACGTACACATCCGTAACAACAAAATAGACACATATGACTGCATTCGAACCTTAACTCGAGAAAGCTAAAGGTCTAAATTATCTTGGGTATCAAAAATGGATACCTAAATTCGTATAGATCTAAAGGTGAACCTCACATTTTTGGGGTGGAATTCTGAGGATTTTTTGTGCTAGTCATATACATTCCTATCCATGAGACGCTATTAATACTCAGTTTTCATCGGTATGTGTCATAAAAAAATTAAATATGGGTCAAAATTACCTTTTATGCTATGTTTCGATATATTACCCATCATTTTAAGGAACAAGCAAATGGAAATTGAAGGAATAGTTTCTAAGGCTTATTTTCCCCCTACACTTAAGTTGAACATTGTCCCTAATGTTTTATAGAAGTACCCGTAAAAATGAATAAAGGTAAAAAAAAGTAAAAGAAACTAGTACTCCCCTGGTTTGATAAATAATAGAGAAGAAACATGTGATAACTGGTTAAATCGTGCTCCAAGAATCGTGTAATGAAACTTTCTAAGAATTTCCAAGCTTCTTCTCATCAAATATAACCTGTAATCAAAGACAAATACAACTACACCAAGCGTAAAATTCATGGGTGAATGATAAATACAACTAAAATTTAGGGTTTGACTTTATGAACGCAGTAAAGATAGGATGATAGTAATGATGTAATCATAGGTTTATGCAGGTTTATAAAAGAATTAAAAAATTTAAATGTTGTGCAAACTATTTTTCAAAAATACTTCAAAATTTTCAAATTTTCTTGTAGCTGGGCTCACGACGCCGTCAGGATTGATCCTGACCCGTCTCCAGACTCTGAGCAAAAATTTTATTTTTGTTTTCTTTGAAAAACTTCATGCACTCGATTATATAAGTTATTTCATGTATAAAATTGCTGCTTGAAACCTGGGATTAGTCAATACAACCATATGACTCGAAACTGATGTGAATTAATCAAAACAATTTATTTATTATGTATGAATTGGTTCTTAGAAACCGGATAGACCCCCTACACTTATTTTATGCAAAATACATTTGATTGTAGATAAGACGAAGGTACAAACAAACAAAGCATGATTACAAAGTAATGAATTCAAACATAAAAGAATACATGAAAATAATTAAACCATACGACACTCCTAATATGCGGGAAAAGTAAGCATTGGGTTGCCTCCCAAGAAGCGCTTTTCTTTATTTATGAGTCTTGTAGCTAGACTCGAAGTCACACGTTATTACGTGACTTCTCCTTCATCATCCAGTGTTATATCGTCATGTTTATCAGTTTCCAACACATCCTTTTGGTATGGTTCCACCCGTTGTTTATTTGTGCCATTTTTCAGGTCCTTGCTTACCGAGAATGGCCTGTACCATCTTGAATTTAGCTTTCTAGGGAATTAGTTTAAATGTGAATTGAAGAGAAGTATCTTATCGCCTTTTTCATAGTTAATCGGTGTTTTTATCCGTTTATCGTGCCATCTTTTTGTTCTTTCCTTATAGGAGATGGAGGATTCATAAGCATTGAGCCTCATTTCATCCAGCTCATTAATTTGTAAGAATCGGTTTTCTCCAGCTTTTGTAAGGTCCATATTATAGTTCTTAATTACCCAGTAGGCTTCGTGCTCGAGTTCGACCGGAAGATGGCATGCCTTGCCATAGATTATTCTAAATGGGGTTGTTCCTAAAGGGGTTTCAAAGGCCGTTTAGAATGCCAGTAACGCATCATCTAATTTATGGAACCAATCTTCACTGTTTCTTTCAATGGTTTTCTCAAGAATGCGCTTTATTTCCTGGTTCGTATTTTTTAACCTGCTCGTTTGTTTGAGGATGGTATGAGGTGAGAAATCAGTGGATTACTCCATACCTTTTCATTGCTCGCTCCATTTGGTAGTTACAGAAATGAGCACCCCTGTCACTAATGAGGGCCTTTGGTATTCCAAATTGTAACACCTCCAAAAATGCGTGTCGCAGCGGAAGTATGTCCGGGGGAGTTACTTCATAATACACAGCGCTAGATACAAGAGAACGACCTTTAAATGTGTCGTTTGAAAAATAATCTCGTTGATTTCCTTGAAATTGATATAACATTTGTCCCATAATTGCATCACCATGAAAAATTAAATGTATAGGACTCCAATGCATCAAGTAAGCCAGTTCTTATCACCTAAAGAAAACATGCTAAATCGGTCAAAATAAAGTTGGTGACGTTCATTGTTGTTTGTTTAAATAGAATGTAAGTTTCAAAATGAATGTATTTGTCCACTTGGTGTCATCACAGTACATGTAAAAATCCCAAGGCATTTATAAAGAGGGCATGACCAATTTAATGTCACAACAGTATCATCTTATCCCAAAGATTTTAAATAATGTATGACAATTTAATGTCACTAAAAATGTTCAAGTATGTATTCCCACTTTATTCAAGGCACTAGTAAATATCCATTTCCTAGTGAGTATAAAACAATGATACGGTTTACTCTAAGCTCTGATAATTGATGCGCCTAACATAAATTATATCCATGTGCTTTAACCGAAGTCCCCACTTGGACACCCTTCAGCATTTGAATTACTTTATATGTGCTACACCGGATGCCCACTTCATTACCCACTTGGGACACCTCAGCATTGAATTTTTGTACGTTGTGCCTACACAAGAAGCCCCCACTAGACACCTCAGCATTGAATCACTCTAATAACATGACACATGAAGCTAATCCGTTAATAATAAAAGTTTAGTATGTGTTACGTTCAAAAACTTAAACCCAAGTATTGTATCTCCCTCGCAAGAAGTGGAGAATGAGTATGGATAATCACAAGTAAGTGCGTTTGTAAACATGTATGCAAACGAGTTGTAAATGAGGCAAGTAGCGGAGTTAAATTCAAAACACATAATTGAATTTGTAACAAGCATGTTCTCACCCCAAAAATATATGTAAAACATGTAAAACGTGGGGCTATGAAACTCACATTGATGTTGCAGAACGATTGGTAGAAGTGCACATATTAATCATAACACGAACGGAAACCGAAGCGGCTCGATCAAGAAGTTGCGATTTATCTTAACAGCTAAGTCCCACTAGCCTAGGATAATGTATTTGGGTTTCCTGATGAATGGTTACGTCAACGCGACACGTTGATAAAAGATTTTTTTAGGATTAATTTTTTTAAAAATAAAAGTTTTGTACTAGCTTGGTGGGCGATGGTTGGTTAATAAATAAATCGAAGATACGCAAGTAGTAATTTATTCATTATATATTACTATAAAAAAATAAACCCTTATATACTTCGTACCACTGAGTTATGTGAGTTATATAACAAATTCAAACACATCCGAAAGATTAACGGTGTCGTATTTAATGTTTTGCAGTATTATATAATAAGTTTGAGTAAATAATTTAAAACAAATATTTCGACAACATTTAATTGTAGTAAAGTCGTTGCATAAAAGTAGTCACACGTCTTAAAGTTATGAATTAAACAACCGATGTTTGTAAAGCTTTTACAAAAGTTAGGATTTTACCTTTTAGTCAGGAATTTATAAAATACTATTTTATAAATTAATCTTTCGTCTTATCGACGGATAGTGGCCAAAATCGTTACCTCATTTGTAAAAGTATAGTTTTCGTTCGTTGTCGGGTTATTGTATAGTTATAATTTAATATATCTTTAAAATATAACTTAGTCCCTTTTCTCGTGTTTCCAAAATAATAAAAGTTTTGGTAAAACATTACTAAAATAGAAATTTATATATAAATTTCGCCATGACATTTCCGTTTATATATCGTTCCCCACTTTTATCAAAATTCAATGTTTTCCCACTTTAATCAAATCGTGTTGCAATATACGCTCGTTATTAATATATATAATTAGACAAATTTTTAAATAGCACATTTATTTAACCAATTTAAACCACCATTATATCCGGTTTTATTATTAAATATTGAAATATATTTATGAGTCCATTTTTGTAAACCAAACTCACCCTATGTTGTTTCGCTAAACCAAACGCGCCTATTTCTGCTAAACCAACCAAACGGATCCCCTTTTGTTGTCTTCTCTAAACCCAAACGCACCTCTAATAGTTTCCTGATCACCCAAACACACCCTACGGCCAATCTGCCAAACCAAACGCTCCTAATTGTTTTCTACCCCAACCAAACGCGCCCTTAATGATGTTAAATCCAAAAACAAACACTCCCTTGCGGCTGCCATGAACCAAACAGCCCTTTCGGCTTGTTAAACCCACAACCAAATGCTCCCGTCCCACAAGACAATAAACTAAACGCCCCTTGGGTGGCTGTCCCAGCCAAACATACCCCTATAGCGGCGACAACCCACCAAACGCACCCCATGGTAGCGGCTGCCGCCCCTTTCGAATGATAACATCAAACCAAGCGCACCCTAGGTGCGGTTTACGACAACCAAACGCACCCTAATCATTTTCTACAAAACCAAACACCCCTAGCAGCCCCCGACTGTTTCTAGTAAACCCAATGCACCCTTTTCTTGATATAACCAAAACCAACGCACCCTGGTTGGTTTTAATAACAACCTAGACGCACCCTTTTGGGTGGATAAAAATATCAAACGCACCCTTAGTTTCGGTGACTGCCAAACTCAACCCGAACCCACCCCTTTGGTACTAACCCAAGCCGGACGCACCCTTGGGCTGTCGAACATCAAACGCACCCCTTTTTGGTTGTTAAGCCCAAAACGAACACACCCTATTTGGTGCAAACCAAACGCACCCTGCTGTGGTGTTATGCCCAGAACCAAAACGCACCCTGGTTGGGTGTTTATCAAGTCGAAACGCACCCTTTACTGTTAAAAAAAATAACAAAAACAAACGCACTCCCCGGTGCCATATTTAAAACCACACGCACCCCATGGCTGTCGCGGTGGTGATGGCAGTGGTGACATGATGGTGGTGCGTGGAGATGGTGATGACGAGATGATGATGGTGTGGAGAAAGTGACGGGGATGGTGGAGATAGCAGTGGGTGTGACGGGGTGGAAGTGGTGGTGGCGTCGGTGGGGAGGCAGCCGGATGAGGGGGCGGCGAGTGGCGGCGAGTGGCGGCGAGTGACCTAGTGGGTCGGATAGATCGGTTAACGAGGATTATTTTTGGTTTCGGTCGGAAAAGTTTTCCGGCGGCGGCGACGTGGTGGCCGGCGGCGGTGGCTGGCCGGAGGAGGGGGGTGTTGCCGGACATGGGAGAGAAGAGAGGGAGAGAGTGTGTTTTATAATTTTTGTAAAATGAATAAAAATGTGTATAAATTTTATATAAATATAAAGGTTAAAAAAATATATGGAAAGTTACAATAGTCTAGGGTTAAGAGTGAAATATTTCCTAGGGACCAAACGTGTAATTGTTGAGAAACTATTATAAAATATTGGTTCGGCACTCGTTTGAGCCACTTATCGGACGATTCAAAATACGAAACTTACGCCATTGTTTTCCAAATCATTTTTCTCATAAAAACGAGTATTTACTTGATAGTATTTCATAAATATTTTTATAACATTTATAGAAATGTTTCGTTAGTCTATTTAGTGACACCGTTGGTTAGATTGTCCGAAATAAAAATGGATGTCAAACTCGATATTGCGGTTATCAACACGCCTCTTTTTTGAATAAAATGTTAAATGATTTTATTTAATATTTTTATTAAATAAATAGTGATAATTAAAAAAAAAAAATTATTTTTGTGTGTCGGTACCCGTTGTGTGCAGTTTTCAAAACTTTGCGAGGCTGTTTTAGTCCTCTTCTGCTTGTTTTCAAGTCTCGGGTAAAACTAAAAAGTTGTTTGAAATATCGTTTTACATCAAATTGCTTTAGGGTCCGAATCGTGAAAACGTGATTTAGTGGTTCGTTTTTGATAAATAATTTATGAATTAATATATATCCTTTTTCGTTTTCGAATCAAATAATTTAAAAATAAATTTTATAAATGACAAACATGTAATAATAAATATGATTTATTATTTTAATATGTTCCGAAAAATGACGATTGTTACAGCAAAGAGGTTAAAGGAGATTATTTTTGGATTTTCGAGTTTTTTAAGCAACATATTTTATAGGACAAAATGAGATCGAATAACTTAAACCGATAATCAACTTGCTTCACGGTAGCTCTTTAAAAGAAAAACGCACAAAGGAGCGGAGGAGTAAGAAAGCGCAAAGCTATTAAAAACCTTCTCCTTTCGGGTCGTAGTTCGTTGGAACAACCCTCCTTATACCCCTCTTATAGTTTGTTAAACTTTTAAAGGTGAGCCGTATTTCACAAGTGACACAAATATTTTTTGAGACATTATAATAGACCAAAAGTCAAAAAGTCAAGTTCAGACCCTAAAAGTCAAAGGGTATAATAATCGTCATTCGAAATTTCAAAAATTCTCGGATGTTACAAGTACCTACCCCTTAAAGAAATTATCGTTCCCGAGATTAGATTTGTGTTATCCGATTGAGTGGACCAAGGAAGACTTTAAGGTTTAATTAAACTCGTTTTATAAACAAGACTTGATAACTTTATTCAGCAAAATTCGGTGTTTCTACACTTCTCAATCTACCAAAAATTTTGGACTAGGTTTTTTTTCCAGGATATTTAATCACATCAAAAATGGGTGTTTTTATTTATCAAAATATATCATTACAGATCTTATGACTGGTATAACCGCGTTATAGGGAAAGTCTCATTATAGTGAAAACCTCAAGAAGAAGGTGTAGTCGCGTGAGTATGTTTGTATAAGTTTCTAATTGTCCCAGAGGTAGGATGTTAGGTTTCTACTATCTGTAAGGTTCGATGATTCACATCAACGTGGCTTATGGATGTAAGTACCCAACTTACTTGGCAGTACTAAATAGTATCATGACTTAAATTGGTGTACTATTTGTCTGCAATGAGTAATTCAACTGAATACTATATCGACATATGTTTATCTTGTTTAAGGTGGGTTTCATCACTTAGTTGATAAGGCTTGTACCTTCTTGGGACCAATCCAGGACCCCAACAACAGAAACCATAACGACAATTACCGTTAAAGAACGGTGATGGAAATTGTACCCACGTTAGTTTGCTTTTTTTGAGATGAATCTACTCCGTTAGTTCAAAGTGTGCACATGTATGTTAGTTCAGACGAACAGTTCTGATCGCGAGCGGAGGAGGATTAGCAACGAAAAAAAATTTAATATCCTTAAGAATGAGATTCGTAGTTTCGACATGAGGACCTTAAGTCCATTGCTGTCAGTGGTAGACACGATTGTGTTTTAGACTTTTTAACGGATTCTGGTGAATTATCGAGTTTCAGGTTCATACTCGTGTCATATGGGATACCATTAAGACCACTCATTTACACTTCTTTATTTGCAAAAAGAAGAGTCCCCAATCTATGTAAATAAAAAGTTATAAACTTATGGTTCGGTGATTTTACAATTTATTTATTTAAATGAAGAAGGCGTCACAATCCTTTCTATAAATAGATTATAAATCAATCCTACATCCACCTACATAAATAATCTTCTATACATAATCCCATGTAAACAGAACTGTGACGGGCTTTGTTAACATAGCAATTATCATATCAATCCTTATATTACAAGTCCCGCCCATACAAGACTTGTAATACTTAGATTCATACACAATCCCATGTAAACAAAAATTTGGACGGTCTCCGTGTAATACGATATTGTATAAAACTAGGAAGAAAATAATATCCTTAGAGACCATTGTTTAACTTACAATGTCTGAGAATGAAACGAGACCATTGTGCAACTCACAATGTCTGAGGTATAAATGAGACCATTGTGCAACTCACAATGTCTGAAGAATTGCTCTGGTATTTATATAAATAACTCTTATATAAATAAACGTGCGATATACGCAAAAGATGTAAGCATATATATTACATATATATGTATGTCATGTAAGCACTTAAGGTAGCAAGTAATGTAAGCACATAAGCAAGTAGCGTGTATGCACTTTGAAAATGTTTGTTGTGATGCAATATTTGCGAAAACGGTTATAGTCTAGGGTAAAATATGCAACCTAGTTCTCTATAACCAGTGCTCTGATACCAATCTGTAACACCCCCAAAAATGTGTCGCAGTGGAAGTATGTCCGGGGGCGTTACTTCATAATACACAGCGCTAGATACAAGAGAACGACCTTTAAATGTGTCGTTTGAAAAGTAATCTCATTGACTTCCTTGAAATTGATATAACATTTGTCTCATAATTGCATCACAATAAAAAGCTTGAAAGCTACACAATGAGATTTGATCATTTGTATGCAAGTAGAAATCTATAAATGAAATCTTGTCAAATTTTAGACTCCAGTGCACATCAAGTAGGTCACGCATCTAATTCACCTGAGAAAAACATGCTTAAAACGGTCAACATAAAGTTGGTGAGTTCATAAGTTAGTTTAAATATGAATGTAAGTTTCAAATGAATGTATTTGTCCACTGTGTCATCACAGTACCATGTAAAAATCTCAAAGATTTATAAAGAATGCACGACACATTTTATGTCACCAAAAGTACCAATCTTATCCCAAAGATTTATAAAGAATGCATGATCAATTTAATGTCACCAAAATGTTTCAAGTATGTATTGCCACTTTATTCAAGGCATAGTAAATATCCATGTGAGTATAAAACAATGATTACAATTACTCTAAGTTCATGAAACCGATGCACTAATATAACAGCAAAAATTCATGTATATTTGTTGGGGGCCCTGTAGTCCCAACCAATCGTAATCCGACATGTTATAACGTTCGTTTACTTAGTGATAGCTAATCACCCGAACGAGGTTTGTCAATCCCGAATAGATCTATTGTATAGCATTCGCGTAGACAACATGCTATAACGTTCGTTTGCCCAGTGATAGCTAATCACCCGAACGGGGATCACACCCGAATAGATCTATTTCATAACATTCGCGCTCACCCTCCAAGTGATTTACAGTTCATGAAGCTGTGACGTAGACTTATATATACCCATCACAGGTGTCCCCTCCAAGAACACCCGGGCAGTGATTTAAAGAATATATACTCCCGTTACCGGTGTCCCCTCCAAGAACACCCGGGCAGTACCGTTTTTGTCATCAGTTCAATCCGCTTAAGCTAATCCGTAATCCTTTTTCAAAAGTAAAATATGCATTCGTGACCAAAAATGAAGTCAAGTAATGTATCCCATAGCGAGCTATGTAAATGAGTATGTAAACCAATTTGTAATCAACCATGTAAATGCATTTGTAAACAAGCATGTTCTCACCCCAAAAATATATGTAAAACCAGTAAAACATGGGGCTATAAACTCACATTGATGTTGTAGAACGATTTGCAGAACTGCACATATTAAGCACAGCACAAACGGAAAGACCAGAACGGCTCGATCAAGAAGTTGTGATTTATCTTAACAGCTAAGTCCCACTAGCCTAGGATAATGTATTTGGGCTTCCGATGAATGGTGTTTCGTCACGCGACAAATGTAAAAAAACACGTTGATAAAGATTTAGCTTTCCAAGTTGTAATAGTTTGGTGGTTGTTTAAATAAAATGTAATCGAAAAGATAACGCAAAGTGTGTAATATATTCCGTATATATTACATATGAAAAATAAACAATTATATAACTCATACCGTGAATTATATAACAAAGAAACCAATTTAATAAATAATCGAGGTATATAATACCTTGCAAGTAATATATAAAGAACGTGAGAAAAATAATTGAAACAAAATAATTCGAACTAAAATAAAATAGAAGGCAAAATAAGTACTTTTTTGGAAATCACACAAATAGACAATAAAGAATCCTTGTGTTAGATATTAGAAAAATACTCGGTCACCCCGTGTATTTTACTGTTTATTATAGCTCGTAGTTTAATAGTTAAAGTACGAATATCGGTTTTAAAGTCGGGTACTAATACCCGTTATATTTTAAGAAATAATATAACCACTTCTAACTTTAAAGAGGCAAGCTAGTCATATTATTTCCTTTCTCATAAAAACAACATTTCTCATCACCTAGAAAAACATCTCGACATATGTTGTTTTCTCACTCTATAACTAGCCAAGTCCAAGAATCGACCTTGTGTTAATGATAAATTGTTAACGCAACAATTGTGTAATCAGAGCTTATGGGAGTGATTAGATCGTGTGTAGTTTGCGATATTCGTTGCTTGTTTAGTATCGAAAAGTGAAACCATTGAAGGCTCCTAGCTTGTTTTTGAAGTTCTCCGAATTTTGATGTTAGTATTAATAAAGTTTGGGTGTTTCTAGTTGCTATTGCCTTATGGTACTGTGTTGTGCAAAAGAAATCAAGCAAAATCGTTCAAAAGGGTGATTTATAAGTGATTTTGTGTGATAAAAGTCGTTGTTCTTTGTGGAGGGTTGCCAGAATTTCTTCAAGGCGGTTTGCTTAAATATAATATTTTATTAAGTAGGTTATCAACTCTTCGACACACGGCGGGTTACTTAGGTGGCGAGTTGCTCAAGAGGCGAGTTGCTTTATACTAAGCAGCGAGTTGCTTACTAGCGGTTTGCCTTATACCAGCGGTTGAACATGGCGAAGTTGCTTCAACAAGGCGAGTTTGCTATTCTACTAAGCAGCGAGTTGCTTACCAGCGGTTTGCTTACCAGCGGTTTGCTTACCAGCGGTTTGAACAAGTTATCAGCGGTTTAAATATTTTAATATCAAATATCTAAAGGAAGAACTCTAGTAAGCGGTTTTGATTAAAATATCAGACGCGGTTTGTATTACTTTTCCTTTCGTGGCGGGTTGCTTTGCCAGCGAGTTGTGCTCAGGCCGGCGAGTTGCTTAAAATTCCACAGCGTGTTTGCCTTATTTCTTTGGCAGTGGTTTGGTAGCCTCTCGCGGCGAGTTGACTTCTTCTGTCTTAGAAATTTGAAATGTCCTGCAGCATTTGTTTCTTCATTGGTTGCCATTGAATAAGTTTGGTTAGTAATGATCTGATCGCAAGTGATTGATGAATTGTTTGATTTGTGTTTGAGTTTGTTTTTGTTCGATTAAAAAAGATTGCTAGTTCGGTCCTTGTAGTATAAAACTGGTTCGGTCCAAAACTTGAAAGTCCACTTGTTCGGTTTACTGAGGGAGGTGCTTGTTCGGTCGTCTAGTTCGATCGCTTGTTCGATCGTCTAGTTCGATCGCTTGTTCGATCGTCCTTGTTCGATTGCTTGTTCGATCGTCCTTGTTCGATTGCTTGTTCGATCGTCCTTGTTCGGTCGTCTAAGGATTTTCCCTAGTTCGATCCCTTGATCGATCATCTCATTCGATTGTCTAAGAACAAACTCGTTCGATGCTTGAAGGAGTTGAGCACGTTCGATCCTTTGTTTTCCACTCGTTCGATCCTACTAAGAATACACTCGTTCGATCGAAACGACTTGAACTCGTTCGATCTTCAACGAAGTGAGCTTGTTCGATCCTCTTTGTATTCCACTCGTTCGATGGACAAAAAAACACGAATACAAAGACCTTTTTCTTGCACGAATTCGATCAAAAAAACGCTTGTTTCCTCTTTTTTTTTATTTTTCGAAAATCAAAAGTAAAAAAAAACACAAAACCAAATCAATCCATCAATCTTGTAGGCTTTGATACCAATTGTAGGATCCATGAGTGGAGTAGATTCATAATTGAAGTCAAACTTAATAGAGGTTTGAAGGAGTCTAATTTTGATCAGCTTTATGCCTATTTGAAGCAACATGAGGTACATGCTAATGAGAACAGAACAATGATGGAAAGGTTCCTTCAACCAACTAATGATCCTTTGGCACTAGTGTCGAATGCCTCAGTTCAGCAGTATCCAACACAATCATCCAAGTCTCCTCAATCCTCAAATGAACCATCTCCTGCTGACAACTTTCAACTGGACTCAGGAAGTTCTTCAACAGAAAACTTGATTGAAAGTTTATCCAACTCACTTGCCCTCCTCACCCAATCGTACAAATCACATCTTCCTCAAACAAACAATCAACTTAGAACGTCATCTAATGCAAGGAACAAAGCTACGGTTCAAGACGGCAGAGTTGTGGTTCAAGATGTCCGTGGAAGATACAATGCGAACAATCAAGGAAAACCATTTCAGAGAAACAATGCAAGAGGAAATGTTGTAGCTGGGAATGTAGGAGGTCAGAACAGAGGAGGCATTATTAATCCTGGACCAGCCAAACCCATTAAGTGCTACAACTGTAACGGACTAGGGCACATAGCACGAGAATGTCCAAGGCCAAAGCGACTTCAAGATTCAGACTACTTCAAGGACAAGATGCTGCTAATGCAAGCCCAGGAGAATGGTGCAGTACTGGACGAAGAACAATCGTTGTTTCTTGCAGGAGAACAGATTATCAACTTTGATGAGGATGTGGATAATTCACCGGAGAATGATCTGGCACTCAATATGGACCATATCTTTGAAGCTGATGAATGTGATGCATTCGACTCTGATGTTGACGAGGGTCCCACCACACAGACCATGTTCATGACAAATCTCACATCGGAAGATCGAATCTACGATGAAGCCGGGCCATCATATGACTCAAATACTCCGTATGAGGTACAAGATCATGATACCTTTGTAAATCATTTAGATGAGTATCATGAAGTACACGAGATGCAAACCGATGAACAACACAACTACGTTGTTGACTCTGATGCTGACTATACGAGTAATAGTAATATTATTCCGTATGATCAGTATATGGAAGACAACGAAGATCATGTTGTTCAAAGAAATGTATCTTCTGTGCGAAATGATGCATTGATATCATATCTCGATGAAATGCATGAACAGGGAGTACAAAGTAGATTAGCAAATAAACCAGACATAATAATTAATGATTCAGTGACCTCTGAACTTGCGAGATATAAGGAACTGGTCGGGGAATATGAAAAACGGGCAAAGTTTGAATTAACTGATAGAGAACGAAAAATTGATGAACAAATGAGAATAATTATCTCAGACCGAAATAGAAAGGAAACTTCTTTAAAATCAGAACTTCATTCAGCACAAATACTACTTAGTTCTACCGTTGGCCATTATAAGTCAAAGACAGAAGAAGTAATCATTTTGAAAAAGGATTTTAAACAAAAAGAAGACAAATTCCTTGAAGAGTTTTTAGACATAAAAAGGCTAAAAGATAAGATTGAAGATAGATTATACAAACAGGATCAGTCTGTTCAAACGGTTCACATGTTATGTAAACCAAAATCGTTTTATGATGAAAAGAACAAGGTAGCAATAGGCTACAAAAATCCCTTATGTCTCACTCGTGCAAAGCAAGCTCAGTCTGCTCTGTATAATGGTCATGTACTTGTCACTACCAATCATACACCCACTGTTATACATGACTCAGAGGATACGCGTGAGATAGCTGAGATAACTAGGAAAAGAATGCTGTTGAAAATGCAAAGCCCTCTATGTGTGGAAAATAAAGTTAGGATTGCCCCCCCCCCCCCCAATTATCAAAATAAAATCCTCCTAAATTACGATCCCGCCTATACTAATTTGTAATACTTAGATTTATACATAATCCCATGTAAACAAAACCGTGACGGGCTTTGTTAACATAGTCAATTATCATATCAATCCTCATATTACAAGTCCCCCATACTAAGAACTTGTAATACTTAATTCATACATAATTTCCATGTAAACAAAAATTATGAGGGCTTCGCGTATTACGATATTGTAATAAAAAGAAAGGGGTTTATTTAATGGAAGAAAAATACTAATCTTAAAGACCATTGTTTTTTGGCATACAAATGTCAAGAACGAGGTGAACCATATTGTGGCAACCCACAATGTCTAAGAAGTAAAATGAGACCATTGTGCAACTCACAATGTCTTAAGAAATGCTCTGGTATTTATATAAATAACTCTTATATAAAAAAACAACGAATACGCAAAAGGAAGCAAGCATATAAAAAATATAATATATATATATATATATTGTTAAATTATTTTTTAAAAATTAATAGATATATATATATTTAGTATGTATGTATGTATATTATGTATGTATGTATATGATATGTAATGTATGCCATTTATGCAACTTAATGCAACAAGTAAGGTAAGCACATAAGCAACATTGGTGTTATGCAATTGAAAATGTTGGATGTGATGCATATATGCGAAAACGGTTATAGTCTAGTTAAAAGATGCAACCTATTTCTCTATAGCCATGCTCATACCAATCTGTTAACCCCCAAACAATGGTGTGTCGCAACAGTGGGGAAGTATTCCTGGGCTTACTTCATAATACACAGCGCTAGATACAAGAGAACGACCTCTAAATGTGTCGTTTGAAAAGTAATCTCGTTGATTTCCTTGAGATTTGATATAATGTTTGCCCATAATTGCATCACAATTGAAAGCTTGAAATTAACACAAACGAGATTTGATCACTATATGTATGAGTAGAAATCCATAATGAAATCTTGTCAGTTAGACTCCTATGCCATCCTCAAATAATTCAAGCATAAACACCTGAGAAAAACATAGCTTAAAAATGTCCAACAGAAAGTTGGTGGAGTTTCATAGGTTATTTAAATATGAATGTAAAATTCAAATGAATGATTATTTGTCCACTGATGTCATTCACATACCATGGAAAAATCCCAAAGATTATAAAGAATAGCACGACACATTTTATGTCACCAGAAGTACCAATCTAACCCAACGAATTATAAAGAATGCATGACCAATGTTAATGTCACCAAAATGTATTCAAATAGGATTGCCACTTTATTCAAGGTACAGTAAACAATCCATGTGAGTATAATCAATGATTTACAATTACTCCTAATTTCATGAATAGCCGATGCACTAATATAAACATGTAAGAGTTCATATGTAAGTTTTGTGGGCCCCTGTAGGCCCAACCAATCGTAATCCACATGTATGACGTTCGTTTGCCAGTGATAGCAATCACTGACCGAGACGGGATTGTCAATCATCCCGAATAGATCTTTTTATTAACATTCGCGTAGACAACATATTATAACGTTCGTTTGCCTAGTCATAGCTAATCACCCAAACGGGGATCACACCCGAATAGATCTATTTCATAACATTCGCGCTCACCCTCCAAGTGATTTACAGTTCATAAAGCTGTGACGTAGACTTATATATATATACTGTCACACCCCGCCAAGACGGAAACGCGAGGCATAACGAGAATGGATATCATCACAACACAATGGCGTCTATATAGAGAATACTAAAATGCATACAATAAAGTAAAGTATAGACACCAAGTGTCATAACAATACCCATAACTAGGCAAAACATAAAAGGCGTCTTTCATTGATGAAAGGATGTTCTCGTCAATAGGAGACATGCAACCTATATCCATACAATGCTAAACATCCACATATAAACTTCAAGATCATCTTAAGGTCTCTTTCTAGCCACTTCTCACTATCTTAAGAATCCTCATGACTTCACACCTGAAAATGATGCTTAAAAAAAAACAAAGGAAATAGTATTGTTGGGGGATTTTTTGGGCGAACAAAGTCAACACAATGGTTGGTGGAGTCATAGGTTTTAAAGACACACAAATCAAACTTTTAAATCCATTACTGTGATTATCAAAACAATAAGGACAATTATGCAAAATATGACTATCTAACAGCCATCCACATACTGGGTAGGAACGATATACCCCCCGATCCATGTACAACAACTGGTGTAGTATGCAACGTTAACCCCCGGATCTATTTCAACTTAACTAGGTAGGAACTTACCAGCCGAGTCCATATGTCACTTTACGAACCTAAAAGTCTACCCCTGGAACGTTATACTTAGGCCTGGACCAAACAATCATTAGTATTATTTCAACCCTTCATTGTTGAATTGATTAGTAAAGACCAACTCCCAACCAACTAATCACATCACAAACTACTCCAATTGATCACTAAGCCATGGAGCGTATCACAAAACCCACTCCAATTGATCACTAAGCCAGGAATGTATCACACAACCCACGTCCGAAAAATTGATCTACTAAGTCATGGAGCATATCTCATCAACGCCACTCCAATTGAATCACATAACACGTAGGTGATTCACCCAGGACATATCACACATTTCAGTAGTATTAGTCAACCCGTCAGTTGTTTTAAATTGAAGTATAAAGACCCACGAACCCCCAACCCGAACCAAATATCACGAAGCAATAACGCGTGCAATAATCACAGCAATTAAAACAGTTTAACACATAGCATCATTTTCACCCCAATAAAACACAAGAAAAAGGGGCTATGAAACTCACCTGAAGCTTAGCTTCCAAAAAGATCCAATCAAAATCTCACAAAATATCACAACCAAATCTAAACAAATAAACACATTATTACTACCTAATCAATTAGGCATTCAACCAATATGATGTAACTTCAACTAGATGATAAAACATCCTAGCTTAATATAGCAGAGTCCTATAACATAAAACCATTTACCCATTCTTACATATTTCATTTAGAACTTAAATGCTACAACTTTAAACTTTCTGGTTTTAAGCAGAATTTTACTCTCACTTGCGTGCCCTAAACGCACTACTTAAACACTCCCATAATTCAAACCAAAATTCACCATGCTACATATATGTCCTATGAACCTCTCATAGCTCTCCCAAAGTCACTACCATTTAATAAATACCCCTTAGAAATTCATTAATCCAAAGTGTTTAAAATTCGTCCAGAATCTGACCTTCTAAAAGTATGGCATTAATTACCCAACTTAGACCCCACTATGACCTTACAAAATTCAGGTCACACACAATATATGAACTAACTTCCTCGTGACTTAGAGCCTCTAACTCAGTGTTTAAGTATTTTTAGAAAAAATCAAAACCAAAACTGAAATTCTTTACTGTTTTACACACTGATTTTGTAATGACCATTTGACCCACTTCTCGACCATAAAAACTTATGAGGCTGACTTTTCTAGAAAGTAGACTCTCTGAGGTTATCTCCAGTATGTTGTAAATTATTTATTTGATCTTTTATGACCGAGTTATGCTAGTTACAAAACTGCCTATCTTTCTGTAGTGAATTAAACACCTAATTCGAGTGATCTAAGCCCTAACGCAGGATCATATTGCTAATCTAATTAATCAAATGATTAAACTAACATTAATATATCATAAAATTTCTGGGAATTAAATACCCTAATTTATAAAACTAAATTTAAACCTAAATCCATCATAACTAAGTTACTAGAAAAATAAACGAACTAGAATTAACAAATCAAATTCGTACCTTAAGATTAAACCAAGAAAAATTTTGTTTCTCTCTTCCCTCTCCTTAAGGCCGGTCGAACTCAAGTATGGGGAGGGTTAGGGATTTTAATCTTGTATTTATAAGTTCCCTAGATGTGTTTTAGTTTGAGTATAATTAGGTTTTAGATTAGGATTAGGATTTCTCTTTTTTTTTTCTTTTTAATCCTTTAAAATTCGGAAACACTATTCATCTAATAAAAAATTTTATTTTTTTATTTTTTTATTAATTAGATATTTACAAATATAACCTTAAGTTTTTGTAAAAAAATTTAATTATTTGGCTGAACCTTTTTGCATAAAGGCAGTTTCCTACCTTTCTAAAAATAACTTTTCATTTCCAACCTAACTTTCCAAAAATAGAAATTTTACATTTTCTCAACTAAACTTCTAAAGTCAAAATTTATCTTAAATTACTAACACGAAAATACATATACGTACTTATACTTACACACTTAACACGAAAATGCTCAAATCTCAATAATCATTTCCTTGTCATTAAAAATGAACGAAATGAACTCAACCAATTTAACCATCAATCTAATCTCATTGAGATGATCACACTCAATAGATTGATTACCAATAACTCACATAAACGCACAAAACCACATAAAATCACATAAAATCATATAAAATCAAACATTGCAACAGGCACATAAATCAACACTCACGGTTTGACTAACCTGCTCAAGCCATGGTTGTCACATATACCCATCACAGGTGTCCCCTCCAAGAACACCCGGGCCTTTATTTAAAGAATAGGTACTCCCGTTATCGGTGTCCCCTCCAAGAACACCCGGGCAGTACCGTATAATTATCAGTTCAATCCGCTTAAGCTAATCTGTAATCATTTCAAAAGTAAAGTATGCATTCGTGACCAAAAATGAAATCAAGTAATGTATCCCATAGTGAGCTATGTAAATGAGTATGTATACCAATTTGTAAACATTCAGGTAAATGCATTTGTAAACAAGCATGTTCTCGCCCCAAAAATATATAAAAAACATGTAAAACGTGGGGCTATGAAACTCCATGCGTATCCATTAAAAGCAATCACATTGTTATAAGAAACCGAGCAAGTAAAAAGAGAGTTTTAAGCCAACATGATCCTCCCCCTCGCGGGTTTATAAAACATTCAAAAGATTGAAAAGCGAGGCTATGAAACTCACCTCGATGATGAAAAACGATTGACAGATAGGCATCTAATATGCACAACACGAACGGAAGACGAAGCAGCTCGATCAAGAAGATGCAACTTAACTTAACGGCTAAGACCCACTAGCCTAGGATAATGAATTTGGGTTTCCCGATGAATGGTTACGTCAACGTGACACGTTGATAAAAGATTTAGATTTGAGGTTGTAATAGTTTGTGGTTTGGTTAAGTATAAATTGAATGAAAAGTTAAAAAACAGAAAAAAACGCAACGTATGTAATATATTATGTATATATTACATATGAAAAATAAACCTTTATATAACTCATACCGTGAGTTATATAACAAATACAAACAATCCAGAGATTAATGTGACATATATAATGCTTTGCAAGTATTATATAATAAGTGTGGGTAAAATAATTAAACCAATTAGTTTGACTCGTTTTCTGAAATCACCACTTAATTAAATAAAAAGTTCTTGTATAAACGTAATCGTACGTTTTAAGATTACCAATTAAGTTAACCGATGTTTATAAAGCTTTTACAACAATTATTATGTTATCTTCTAGCTGACAATTATAAAACATAAAATAATATCTTATAAGTTTATATTATTTGTTTCCTCGACGAGTTGTGTCTAAAACCATTCAAAACACCTTATAAAATTCGTTCTTGCCTTGGTGAAATTTTGTGCCACCACTTTTATGATTTTAGGGTTTTCGGCTATTTTGGTTTTTAGGATTTAGTTAAAATAAAATGCATAAGAGAGTTATACTAGTTATTGGCCGAGTTTAGAGGCTTTTAAAAATGAAAAAAAATCAGATTTTAACTTTGCCAAAATATTTAGTAATTATCCTAATTTTATTTGATTTAATTTTAATGTATAAATACATAAATAATAATTAATTCGGCTTATATTTATATACATAAGTATTATTTGTTTTTCTTACATAATATAAGGTATTTTTATCTTACATAAATTTCATAATTGTCATATGTTGTATTTTCATAATTTCTATAATTAAAATGAAATTTATGCATGCTTTTATGTAATTTTCTTGCATTAGAGGTATTTTGGTAATTTTACACTTGTTGAGATTTTTAGGTTTTACACCCTTTGTGTTATTATCACCCCCAACGCACCCTTCTCGGCAGTTAAAAGGGCAACCAAACACACCCTATTCGGCTTACTAAAACAGTGACAACAAACACTCCTTGTGGTGTTATCCTTAAATCAAACGCACCCTCTTGGTGCAAAACCAAACCAAAACGCACCCTACTCGCTGCTGCTGAACCATCGAAACAAACACCCTTCGTGGTGTTTTTGTTAAACCACAACGCACCCTTTTGTGGCGCTAATACCGAAACCAAAACGCACCCTGTTTAGTGGGTTTTATCTAAACGAAACGCACCCTCTTTTGGTGCTAAGAAGAACAAATGCACCCTTTTTGGGGTGGTTGTACAGTGGTGTCGCGAGGGTGGCGGTGGTGTTGGTAGCGGCTGCTGCCGTCGGTGGTGGTGGTGGGTTTAGTGATGGTGGGGTAGATCGGGGTGTGGGTGGTGGTGGAGATGACGGCAGTGGTGGTGTTGATGTCGGCGGTGGTGTTGGTAGCGGCTGCTGCCGTCGGTGGTGGTGGTGGGTTTAGGCGCGTGGAGGCGCGTGACATAGAGGATCGGGTAGATCGGGCGATAATGATCATTTTTGATTTCGGTCGGAAAAGTCCGCCGAAAAACTTTTCCGGCGGCGGTGGCCGGAGGTGGCGGCGGTGGAACTCGCCGGAATATTTTTGGGGCGCCGGATATACATGAGAGGAAATGTGTGTGTATTATGTTTCATTTTTTTGAAAAAATGAAATATTTGTTATAAATTTTATTTATATATAAAACTTATAAAATGAAATGGCAAGTGTATCATAGTATAGGGTTAATTGTGTAAATATTCCACAGGGACTAAAGGTGCAATTTTTGGGAAACTTTTATAGAATATTGGTTCGGGACTCGTTTGAGCGACTTAACGGATGGTTTAAAATACGAAACTTGCGCCATTGCTTTCGGAATAATTTTTCCAATAAAAATAAGTATTCATTTGATAGTATTTCATAAATATTTTCATAACATTTATAAAAATATATGTTATCTATTTGGTGACCTGGTTATGCCTTGTTCGAAAATAAAAATGAATTTTTAACTCGAATATTCGCGTCATCAACAAACGCTTTTGAATAAAATGTTAACTGATTTTATTTAATATTTTTATTAAATAAATAGTGATAAACAAAAATAAATTTAATCATTTTGTGTCGGTACACCTTGCGTGCAGTTTCAAAACTTTGCGGGGCTGTTTCAGCCATCTTCTGCTTGTTTTCAAGTCTCGGGCAAAACTAAAAAGTTGTCCGAAATATCGTTTTACATCAAATTGCTTTAGAGTTCGAATCGTGAAAACGTGGTTTAGCTGGTCGTTTTTTATAAGTCAACTATGAATTAATATATATTTTTCGTTTTCGAATCATATAAGCTAAAAAATAACTTTGTACTCTAGGTGTGTAATAATAAATATGATTTATTATTGAAATATGTTTCGAAAATTCTTACCAGTTACGCGGTAATCGCTTTTATGTGAAAATAAAAGACCAAAAGTCAAAAAGTCAAGTCAGACTCGAAACGTCCAAGGTTAAAATAGTCCTTTAAAATTTCGAAAATTTCCAGATGTTACCCAAAATTTTGAGTTATGACCCGTTTTCTAGCATTATACAAAATCTGACTAGTTTTACTAAAACGGCGATAACTCACTCATCTGAAGGAGTTACGGACCCATCCAAATTGCCACATATACCTTAAACATTTATCTACAACCCTATCAATTTACCCAGGTCACTTAAGACAAAAATAATTCGTTACAAGTCCATCTTGCTGCTACTCCTAAATTGTCCCCAAATTCACCTTAACATAATCATTCCCAATGAGTTTCTACTTCAACAAAAATTTCATACAATGCCATACTAATATTTTTCACACACTTACAAACATCAAATATTTATATTAAAATATCATTGAACAACATTTTTAAGAGAGAAAAATGAGAAACAAAAATGGAGGCTTACAAGGAAATAAATACAACTAATGAAAAAAACACAATCCAATCCCTTCCTTTTACCTCCTAAATTCAAATCAACAACACCCATAATAAAACCATAAAACTCAAAATCTCAGCCTTCAAATCTTCATTTTACCCAAACAAAATCAATCGCTACACCCTAAAAACAAGTCTTGCAAGATTTACCAACACTAGCCAAAATCAACCAATAAAATCCCAAACTCAAAACCACCAAATCCAACTACAACAACACTATTATTCCATGCATTAACCCTTCAAAATAAGTCAACACATCAGCCCCTATACTTTAGAAAATGATGATCTTGAAGATGTTTAATTAGAGAACCATAACTAGTATTAGATAATTTTTAACTTGTGATAATTTAACTAATAAAAAAATAATATGAAAGAGTGGTGGAGTATGGATCGGCTCACAAGAAGAGCACAAAAGAGAAATGAGTTTTTTTGTTATAGCAATGAGAATGAGTTGGGTGAATTATGGTAAGACTAGAATGCATAACATGAAAAATCAAAACACCATGTGTCACACTAACTCACTAGTTAGTGACACCTAAGAGGCTTAATCACCACTGAAAATTTTATCCATGTGGTGGACGTTTTTTAATAAAAAGGGAATGAGGTTTTGGTAAATTTTTGTATAAATTTTGGAAAAGTGGGTAGTTTTAGGACCAATAGGTAAAAACGAAAAATATTACAAGAGTTAAGGCGGGACCACAAAAAATAAACGTATATGATACAAATAAAATTTTATCATATGGGATACTTTTTCGAAATAATAAATTACGTAGGACATGAAGGCGGATATTAATTCTAAATACGGCTCAATCTTAGCTAGAAACGAAGAATTACTAATCGGCTAAATAGTAAAACGAAAATTTTTACTCAAAAGTAAAAACAAAAACGGAGTATAAATAAAATATCGACCTTAAAATTACGAAATGTCACAGCCTTCTCCTCTTAAGAGAGCACCGTCACGGTGCTCAATTCGCCTTATGCACTCTTAGTTTACTTGTGAAGAGATGAGGATACTTGTTCTTGAACTAATCTTCGCGCTCCCATGCGAACTTCGGTCCTCGTCGTAAATTCCAACGAACCTTGACAATAGGAATGCAAATCTGCTTAAGTTGCTTCACATCGTGATCCATGATCTCTATCGGTTCCTCGATAAAATGTAGCTTGTTGACTAGTCGAATTTCATTTAGCAGAACGTCAAGGTTTTCACCAGATAAACATTTCTTTCAATGCAGGGACTAAAGATCCTATCTTCAGATTATGCGTCAAAACATGTTTGAGGGGTTCAATAAGACATTTAAACAAGGTAGCCATCGAATATTGAATAAATAATAGTAAATTTAAAAATGTTTGCAGTGTGCATGTAGGTTAGTTGTTACGAAAGTCCTTAATAAAAGGATTGAACATATGTACTGATGACAGGGCAAACAAAAACCAAGAATTGATAAGTCATACCGATGATCAAAGAAGAATATATCGAGTAAGAATAATCAATTGCACCAATAAACATTGTGAATGAAGGAATCAAGGAAAAGTACAGATCTCCAAAAAGAAGTAGAGGGCAATGCAAAAAGATTAACCAAGTATAACAATTTGTGAACATGGAATTCTAAAAAGGAGAGATTAAATATTTTTACGAACAAAGCAACAAACAATCATTAATCATTGCAACAAAAGAATGAATAGATCATAAAAGAAAATGGCATAGCATCGTGAGAGGAATAAATAAGAGTATATGAAGAAACAAAAAAATATATCGCGAGTATGTAAAATATGAGTATGTCAACGACTTAAGAGAGCACGTAGAAAGAACATATGTACAAACATAATAATGAACAAAAGAATAAATATGTAGAGAATGATTTGCATAAACAATTTACGAAGCAAGGGAGTATGGAGAATCATTTGTACAAATAATCAAGTAAAGAAAGAATCAATTGATCCTAATAATGGTGGATAGAGACAGGTGTCAAGAATATCAAAATATAGTAATGGTCGAAAAGAAATGAATGTAAAGAATTATGAAAGACTGTAGAGAGTCATCTGGGAATTTAATCGATGCAACGAGGGTATTATTACTAATAGCTGATAGAGGCATATTTTAAAGAAACAATATGTCAAAGATGTTAAGCAAGATGGGTGCATTAATTGTATAAACAATCAATTTTTAAAGAGAGTTAATATCAAATGGCTAAACATATATCAAGGAAATGATATATCAAGGAAGCTAAAATAAGATATGAGAAATTAATCGTACAAATAACTAATTATTGAAGGGAGTGGATTTATCTGTACCACAAAGCACACAATACAGCGAGAATTTTTAAAGAAATGTTTTATATAAAAAGGTCATCATTGACTATGATGGTCGAGATTCTCTCTTCGGTGTGGGGGCTGTTGGTTGGGTTGTGTCGTCCCCAATGATATTCTAGTCAGAATCAGTGACTTTCGTTAGTGTGGTTTGACTCAAGGTCTTTATGCGTGACTCATTCTTGGCATCTCGGATCTCATTCCGTTCTAGGCAAAAGAGCATGTTAGTCATACGTTGGCCTATGAGTCGCTTCATAGCTGTCAAACTTAGTAGTTATCTTCTTGATGTCATGATTCTCCAAAATCATAAGAAGTAAAGAGAAAAAGAATGAGCCGTTAATGAGTCGTTTTCCAAAAGTAGATGTTCCAAAATGGCACGTTACGAGGGGACAAGTTAATCGTCGTATTCTAATTAGCCGACATGTTTGTATGTGGTGGGTTACGTAACGACGTATGTGTTTCAGAAGTTCGTGGCGAGTGTTCAAACTCAGAGTTAAATAGTAAAATAACCAATGGGATCAACAAACTATGTCGAGTTTCAATATCGTCGAAAATGGTATTATGGAAATCAAAAGATGTTTTAGAGACCATTGTATCACTAACAATGTCTTGTGAAGGTTTTAGAGACCGTTGTATCACTCACGATATCTTGAAATAAATGAAACCATTGTGTCATACACAATGTCTTAAGAAAAGCCCGAGTATTTATATAAACAACATTTATATAAAAATATGTGGTGACGCTCATGAAAGTAGATATAAGTGAGTAAAAAGGTATAATTTGAATGACCTGCCAAAGAAAAGGTAGAATTTGGAAACCGTTTACTATTAGGTTCCTGAGGGTTAGAAGTACATGCATTTTCACCTTTAGAGCAGATTGACACTCAGATTCACTGGATGCAATTATTTTTCCTTTAAGGTCAAAAATTCTTCTAGTTGGTGACCACCTAAGGCAAATTCTAGGTGTACTAGGATTAGGTGAAACAAGTCTTTCTTAGGTGAAACAACTTCTTTATTCTTGATGCAACTACTCTTAGACGCATAGGGGACCCTATCATTCTTTGTATTGCTCCTAGGCTGTGGCCTTCTGTGTAACACCCCCAAATAGGGTCGCAGCGGAAAATGGGTCTGAGAGTGTTACATCATAGATCAATAGCACAAGATTTGAGAACCAACTCTAAATGAGTCCTTTAAAAAATGATACATTGGATTTAATAAACTTGTTTGTTACAAAAGCTCAAGGCTTAACATGTTCACTTGTAAACCCAAAGATTTTAAAACATAACAACTATCCCTAAAATGTAATGGTTCTAAATCTTTATGCAATGACATCCATAATAACGACCACCAATGTATCCTTGTCTTGTACCTTATTGACCTGAGAAAAACATGCTTTAAAACGTCAACATAAAGTTAGTGAATTCACATGTTTAAGTTATGTATAAAGCATGACTGCAAGATTTCTAAGTGTATGATAAGTAACGAATACAATATCACAAAAGTAATTACGAAATGCACTAAGCTCATGACACTGAAGCTACAACATATATGTGTATGCAAATTAATGCACATAATGTGCCCGTGTAGATGTTCAACCCGCAATATCCAAATTGTTTCGACATGGTATACATTCGTCGTTTCGGTACCTCCGAAACTAGTTATCGCTACTCACCCGAACGGGGATGTCAATCCCAAACAGATCTATTCATAACATTCACGCTTACAATCCAGTAATTAACAGTTCATAATTCATGGGCATAGTGGGTTATAGCTACTTATGCAAACTCGTAATTTGTTAAAGTGTACTTGCGTCCAAATGTAAAACAATGCATGTTTCTTACCCCAATGTTGTAAATTATTGTAATTGTATAAAAATGGGGCTATGAACTCACCTCAAGTGAATGTGTTGATAATATAAATCAAGTATGTAAATCGTCTCGGGAAATCCGAATGCAACCTAATTAATTATAGGCTGTATGAGTATAATGTATTTTATATAAATACAACATCACCGGTTATATAGTTACACTACCACCTAATAGCTTTTGTTTAATTTAAAAATGTCAAAACAATATTTAAATTGTACTTTGTTAAATAAAGGTATATGTTTTTGTACTTATATAATAAAATGCTATCTTTGCCCAACAATTTATTGTTTGATCATAATATATGAGTTAGTATTTTTTTATTGATTATATAATGATATTATATAATTAGTTTAATTGTTTCTATAAAAAGAGTGCACATGTATAAAAATAGTGCATAAGGTTTTATAAACCTTATATCTTTATCGTTTTAACTCCGTTTCACATATTATTTAAACACATGGATTCGTATTAAGAAATTTTGTCAAAAATATTATATTTATAATATTTTAGCTACTGATGAACAGTAACTTTTACAGGTTATGTAAAATATATAAAATTAATTTTATGTATTTAATTATATAAAACATGCAAAAAGCATAACTCATTCATTTTAATTCCATTTCGCTTGTTCTTTATATGTATGGATTCGTGACGAGATAAACTATGTAAATAAAATACTTACTGAATTTATAAAAATCTATGTCAACTCAGAAAAGTCAAAACAGTTTATAAAAATATTTTTATAAACTTAAATCTTGCAAACTCGTGACTTATTTGTTTTAATTTTGTTTTTCGAGTTTCTTATATGCATGGAATCCTCATGACAAGTACTATCATTATAAAATAATCCCATTATTTTACCAGACCTGAAACAGTAACGATTTTATTAAATAACTTTTATAAAAACACTTTTATATATTTTTAATTATCGTAAACTTGTAAATGTCATAACTTCTTCGTTACAACTCGGTTTTTCGAGTTCTTTATATGCTTACGATCCTTATAGTATGTATTATTTTAATATAAATATTTTCCAAAATTTATAAAAATTTAGATCTTAACAGTAGGTATAAAACGGTGGGCTTTTTATATAATTTATAAATTAGTTTTTATTAATCTATTACTTGAGAAATTTTGTACAAGTCCTTTACCATACCTTATGCCATATGTATTACATATTTTGGTTCCTCTAAATTGTCCATAGTGATTGTCCAAGTGAAGTCCTCATGATCTTTTATTTTTAAACTTTTATAAATAAACATTCAACAAATTATTTTATAAACTAAACGTATAAATTAATTAACACCTATATAAAGTGTGTTCTTCCATTTTAAACATTATTTCACCACACATATATATAAATTCGAATCTCACATGATCTTGTAATATTTCATAATTCATAAAAATAAACCTAGGTGGTGATTAACATAAATAACAAGTTTGTAAAAACATGTAAATGAATGAATGGAAAGATTAAAGTTCAAAAGACCTTAGAGATATGTAGGATGATGAAGAACACAAGATTAAACCTTAGAAAGTTAAGCCAAATCTGAAACCCTGGATTGAAAACTCTAGAAATCTTTCTTGTTTAACCCTTGCAGGATTATTACACAAGCTTCCAATACTCTTCCAAATACCTTAGATATGACTAATATCAATGCTTGAACACTTATATCTTTGTAGAATAAAAATTTATGAGAAACCTTAACTCCTTAAATTAAGCCGTGGGTTATTGAGTTTTAGAGAGGGTTTTTGTGCTTTGATTTGCTTATGAATGGAAAGAATATGTTAAGTAACCTAAGATTTGCTTTATATAGTAAGAGTTAATGCTTAACTACCTTAAACTAACCATGGTTGAGCTAGATGGGTTTAGGTACAAGATGTAAGAATTTCTAAGACCTCTCCTCCTCCTTAGGAGGAGGGAGACACCTAATGTGAGGGGGAGAGTACAAGTTAACAAGCCAATTTATGGAGACTTGCTTCAAGGTGTCCTTGGTGGGGTTAGGAAGGATACTAGTGAAATCTATAATTTATCAAGTGTATGAGATATGTATATATCTAGCCCTATGGTTTGTGGAAGTGGAAAATGGGTAATTTTTGGGTATTAGGTATAATAGTGGGTATTTGTTTAAGTATGGATAGGTATAGGTATTTTCGGGTATGCCTAAATGTAATTTATTGTGAAACATAAACGTTTTACGTAACCAATAAAAATAAAATATGAAAAGTTATAAATTATCCTCGCAATAATTATATAACACTTGCTTGACGTAAACTTTTACTTGTTTGATGTCCGTTTACGTTGGATGTTGATTTTTAGTTTACGCGATTTAACTATGCGATTTAAATAAAAAGTAAACGCGTAAAACTCTAAAAATAAATACAGGTAATAATTGAGTCGGGAAATGACTTAAAATAATAGATTGTTACAGTCTTCCCCTATTAAAGGTGCCTTGTCTGCAAGGCTCAAGATGCGGCACTTGTCGAGGGTGTGGCTTTTGTGAAGAGATGCGGATACTTCTTCCGGAATTGATCTTTACGTTCCCATGTGAACTCAGGACCTCTCCTAGAGTTCCATCGGACCTTGATAATTGGGGCACGGCTTTGCTTCAACCGCTTGACTTCACAATCCATAATTTCCACTGGTTCTTCAACGAAGTGGAGTTTATCATCAATGTGTATTTCATCCAACGGAATCGCCAACGGCTCGTCGGATAAACACTTCTTTAGGTTGGATACATGAAACGTACTGTGAACCCTGCTTAACTGTTAAGGAAGTTCGATTCTATAAGCAACGGTTCCCACTATGGCTAACACCTTGAAAGGTTCAATATATCTCGGGTTCAACTTCCCTCGTTTGCCAAAACGTATAACCCCTTTCCGAGGTGATACCTTCAACATGACTTGGTCACCAACTTGAAATTCTAAAGGCTTACGCCTCACATCGGCGTAATTCTTTTGGCGATCAGGAGCGGCTTGAATTCTTTGCTTGATTTGAACAATCTTCTCGGTTGTCTCATGAATAAGCTCTGGACCGATGAGCTGAGTGTCTCCGACCTCGGCCCAATAAACAGGTGATCGACACTTCCGACCATAAAGTTCCTCAAAGGGGGCAGCTTTAATGCTAGCATGATAACTATTATTGTATGAAAATTTGATTAGCGATAAGTGTCTTTCCCAACCATTCCCAAAGTTTATCACGCAAGCGCGTAACATATCTTCTAATTTCTGAATGGTTCTTTCGTTCTGTCCATCGGTATCCAGATGGTATGTCGTACTCATATCCAAACGAGTACCCAAAGCCTTCTGAAACGACCTTTAGAAATTTGACGTAAATCTACCATCACAGTCACAAATGATTGAGACTGGTATTCCATGCCTCATGACTACTTCTTTCGAATACAGTCTTGCTAGTTTGTCCATAGGGTCATTTTCCCTTATCGGTAAAAAGTATGCAGACTTCGTAAGTCGATCTACAATTACCCATATGGTATCATATTCACTTGGCGTCCTTGGGAGCTTGGTGACAAAATCCATAGTGATATTGTCCCACTTCCATTGAGGAATCTCTAATTGCACCAATAGACCAGATGGCTTTTGATGTTCAGCTTTGACCTTTAAACACGTTAAACATTTTCTAACATGGGTGGCAATTTCGGCTTTCATGTTAGGCCACCAATATAATTGCTTCATGTCTTGGTACATTTTATCAAAACCCGGATAAACAGAATATTTTAACTTGTGAGACTCATGCATAATCAAAGTCCTTAGATCACCATAGCATGGCAACCAACTTCTGTTATTCAAACACAGTGTTCCATCCGCACGCAGTTCCAACTTCTCCTTCCTGGGTTTTTCTGGTTCCTTTTAATTTTCAATCAGCATACCTCCCACATCTTCAGACTTGAGGTTTTCTGGTTTTCTTGCCTTAGTCTAAGCCTCCAAAATCTGCTTGGGAAGATCCAAACCAATAGTCATAACTAAAGCTCGAACCCATAATGGATTAATTTGTTCTTTCCTACTTAATGCATCAGCCACTACATTTGCTTTCCCCAGGTGATAACAAATTTCACAATCGTAATCACTTAGCAATTCCAACCAACGGCGTTGTCTAATGTTTAATTCCTTTTGATCAAGGATGTGTTGTAAACTCTTATGATCAGTGAACACAGTACATCTTGTCCCATACAGATAGTGTCTCCATAACTTTAGAGCGAACACTACTGCGCATAACTCTAAATCATGAGTTGTATAATTATTCTCATGAATTTTCAGTTGTTGTGATGCATAAGCAATCACCTTTTCTCTTTGCATTAGCACAACTCCCAAACCTTTAATCAAAGCATCACAATAAATGATAAAGTCTTTGCTTCCTTCGGGTAAAGCCAGAATTGGTGCACTACATAACTTCTGCTTTATCAATTGAAAAGTTGCTTCTTTTGTGTCACCCTAATCAAACGTGACCTTCTTTTGAGTAAGTTAGGTCATTAACTTAGCGATCTTTGAGAATCCTTCAATGAATCTTCGATAATAACCGGCAAGACCTAAAAACTGATGAATCTCCGTTGCAGTCTTAGGATATACCCAATCTTTAATGGATTCGATCTTGGTAGGATCCACATGAATACACTGACTATCAATCACGTGACCAAGGAACTGTACTTTAGGAATCTAAAATTCGCATTTAGAGAATTTGGCATACAACTGCTCCTTCTTAAGCAACTCCAAGATTTACTTGAGATGCTCTTCATGCTCTTGCTTGCTCTTTGAGTATATCAGAATATCGTCAATAAAGACAATCATGAATTTGTCCAGATATGGTTTGCACACCCGATTCATAAGGTCCATAAATAGGTGCATTAGTCAAACCAAACGGCATAACTTGAAATTCATAATGTCCATATCGAGTTCTGAATGTGGTCTTCGGAATGTCTTCTTCACGAACCCTCAGTTGATGATAACCTGATCTCAGGTCGATTTTCGAGTAGACACTCGATCCTTAAAGTTGATCGAACAAATCATCGATTCTTGGAAGCGGATAATGGTTCTTCACCGTTAGCTTATTCAATTCCCGGTAATCGATGCACATCCAGAATGATCCATCATTCTTCTCGACAAATAAGACCGGAGCTTCCTAAGGTGAGGAATTGGGTCTTATAAAGCCTTTTTCAGAAAGTTCATGTAGTTGATCCGATAATTCTTTCATCTCAGACGGAGCTAATCAATAAGGCGCCCGTGCTACAGGTGCAGCACCATGTATCAAATCGATCTGAAATTCCACTTGGCGGGTTGGTGGAATACCCGGCAAGTCCTCAGGAAATACCTCATGAAAGTCTTGAACTATTGGTACGTCTTCAAGTCGCTTCTCCTTTGACTTGTCTTCAGCCTTTTTCATGGTAACATGTTCCAAAAAGATGGGACATCCCTTCAGCAAATACTTTTCTGTTTTGGTGCACGAGATGATGTTTAATCGAGACTCGTGTCTATTGTTGCTCCCGTCACCACAAAAAATTAATATTTCGTTTCCAAAGGGAACATGAATGAGTTTCTCATCACAAACGATTACGACATGATATTTAGATAACCAGTCCATACCTATAATGACGTCAAAACTACCCATCTCTACAGGCATTAAGTCGATGTTGAATGGATGATTTAGAAAATTCAAAGTACAACCCCGTATAAGCGTATTAACCTAAATTATTCTACCGTCAGCTAAATCGACATCATAACCATGGTCTAGTGTGGTTGGGATGATATCAATCAAAGAACTAAAAGCAGTAGATATGAAACTCCTATCGACACCAGTATCAAACAAAATTAAAGCATAACGGTTGTTTAGGAGGAACGTACCTGTGACAACATTAGAGTTTGGGTTTGTCCTGGCAGTGCCCACAGCATAAGCTCTTGCTACAGCATTACCATTTCCATCCTGATTTCCCTGATTTCTGTTCTTTAACTTCTGATAATTACTCTTGAAATGACCGTGAGCTCCATACTCAAAGCAAGTGAGAACTCTTTGATTTTCCCCTTAGGCTCTCTAGTTGTTGTTAGCAGCAGCTTAACTTTTACAATCCTGGGCTGAATGACCTATCCTTTGGCAATTGGTGCATTTAGGAGCACACTGCCCATTATGATGGTAGTTGCATTTGGGGCACAGAGGTTTGGATCCCTTGTATGGTTTCTTCTCCCCAGGCCCTGCAGTATAAGCTCGTGCCACATTGTTCTCTTTTGAATGGCTGTTGCTGGTTTTGGTTGTTTCTTGAAGTGTCATTAAACTTTCTCTTATTTTTAGCTTGACGCTCAGCAAAAGTGAGGATCTTTTGATCCATCAGTTCGGTTGCAAACTAAATTGCCTCTTGCGTTAAATTTGGCTTAGATGCCTTCACACTTCCATGAATCAGGTCGAGAAGACCACCAACATACTTTTAAACTTCATTTGATTGCTCGAGAAACATCCTATCGAACATCAATGCCAACTCTTGAAAATGTTGGTTACAACTCAGCACATCGGTACCTTTTACCTTTAAGTTCCACATTTTGGTTTCCAGCTTTTTGATCTTACCCCTTAGGTAGTATTTATCGGTCATCATCTTTTTCAAAGTTTTCCATAGCATTGCATATGCAACATCATGTCCGACAGTCCTAACATAGGAGTTCCACCATGTCAAGGCATTTCCTTGAAGAGTACAAGTTGCTAACTTGACCTGACATGCGACAGTGCAGTTGCTGATATGGAAAACAGATTCTATCTTTTCTAACCATTGGATCAGATCGACAACCCCTTCAGTGCCTTTGAAATTCAGAGGTTAACACTTCAGGAAATCAATGTAAGTGCACTCACGAACCGTATACACCTGTCTTTTTCTGCCAAAACTTGAATCATGGCTGTCATCGCCATTTCTGCTTCTGTCTGCGTCACGTTCTGCCAATGCATCAGCAATGCCTCGGGCTATTAGTGCCTTAAGCTGAGCATCGATCATAGGTGTAGAGGTGGTGGTTGTTGTGGCGGTTCTTCTATTTGGTTCCATTTTCTTCAAAATCACAAAAAAATACAACACACGTTAGATTTAATAAAATCATAATCGCGACATGACATATGCAACATAAATAAAATAAGATCACAACAAACAGTGAAATATACAAATCAAGTGAAATCAACAATGATATAAATAGATCGACATTCATTCATAATAAATTCAATAACATACATGATAATCCTTGGTTACAAATGACCAGTACATTAGATACAAAATGAAAAATATGTGTTGGGAATTATACATTCCTAACTTAGTACCGTTGGTTATATACTTAGTACCGCTAGTTATAGTTAGTACTGACAGTGCAAAGTGTTAAGTACTACTCAAATAGTTAGTACCGATAGTATAAAATAGTTAGTACCGTTTAAGAGATATGTATGAGATATTGTAGGAAAAGATATGTATTATCTTTTACGCGTTTTGTAAGCCTGTTAGGGTTTATCCTTGGTCTATAAAAGGAACCCTCACGACATAGTTAGAAGGAGTTCAATATATATATCTCATCTCATACAATCATATCTCATAGTTAGTAATCTGTAATCATATTAGCAGATTAATATTGTCTATAGTCAATCTGTATTTATACAAGTTGGCTATCACCCTTAGCAGGTTGTAAAGATCTGTTTAGTTTGGGACTCACACACTCATCAAAAGTGTCTTAATCTTGATTCTTCTTCTTACTTTCTTTAAAAGATCATCTTGCTGTGATTAATTGTTGTATTGTTAGTTATACATCATGTGTAGTTGTGTTATCATCGATTCTCG
>BQNB010024947.1:0-13885 GCA_026074375.1 Tanacetum coccineum
CGAAAAGTTCGCAAGTTGCAAATATGAGTAGTGTTAGCATCTTAACTAATATTTAACTGTGATTTCGTTTTAAGCTTGGTTTGGAATAAGTGAAAAGTCGGGGACGATGAATTTATCCTTTTTGGGGCATTCTCGAATCGAAATGCATCTTGTTCTATGATCCCTAAAAGTTATAAAATAACGAAAGTCAAACGTTCTAGTTAGTTGCTTCATATGAAAACTACAAAAAAATGAGAAAAATAAAAAATACAAAAATATGTGTAGGAATAAGTATATATATTTAAAAATAGTAAATAGGGGGTTTTCAAAACTTATTAGTCTTTAATTCCCTGGACGAACGCTTAGCTACTTTTCGAGGTTATTAGTCAAGGGGATCGAGATTCTTAGTTTTCAAAGTGCTTACTTCATAGCATTGCGTGAGGACACGGCAATGTCTTAGTATGGGGGATTTTGGTATGCGTTTAATTACACATACCTTTCACCATTAAAATCGGACTTAAATGACCCAAAACGTACCAAAAATACATTGTATTTGTATGTTTTCACTTATTTTGCACAGGAAACGAATATCCGACAAAAGGACGAAAAACAAAGCCAAAAATGACAAAACAGAGCACGAAATGGAAAAGCGTGAAAAGACAAAGTCAAATCGAAGCCAAAGTCAATAAAAGTCAAAGTCAACAGTCAAAACCGATGCCGAAAATGAAGAATACTTAATGGGCCCACCCGAACCCATCTAATGGGCCGGGAAAGCCCATTAGTATATAACTAGAAGACCTAAAGGCCCATGATTTACGAGGCCCATTTCCTTTTGCATATTCAAACCGGCCCAAATCAAGTTAAAAAGGCCCAACAGCCTTTAACTTTTGTTACCCACAAAAAGGACTTAAACTAAAAGACAATATATAACAATTGAGGGTTGTTCCTGCCAAATTCCTATAAACTTTATCCCCACAAGGACCTTTAATGTAATCACACCATATAAGTTGGAGGGGAATTCTTGCCTAATGTCTAAACTTCTCCCCTGCATAACAACACAAACAGATACATATCCCCTTTTCCCGCCATACTTGTTTGTCACTATTCATCATCCCTCTCGACAACACCTGCAACAACTCCAAAAACCCCCTCCCCCACCCCCACAAGCTGCCAAGGACAGCTTGGCAATCCCAAGCTTTACTATTGGATATAGAATGAGGACAAGTGATCAAAGGCTGTGATGATTTTGAGTGGGCACCAAGCTTAATTAAGGGCTAAGATTAGACAAGACTTTCTCCTCACAATGAAAACACAAGAAACACAGTTGTGAAGACATCAAGTTCTTAAGTTTTAGTATAAATAGGGTTAGATAGTTCAAGTCTTGTGTGTCGAATTTTTTAGTTCAAGGCAAAAGCTTGTAATCCAATATTTGTACCACTTTTAATGCAATTTACTCTTTATGTCATTTTAATATCTTGTCATTTAAATTTCTGATCTTAAAATTACTTGTTTTTAAATTATTGTCATTTACAGTTTTTCTTAAATATTTTTTCATTTAAGCTACATTGTTTTATATACTGTTTAAGAGCTCTTATATAAGCTATTAAGTTCTTAAAAGTTTATATAAGCTCTTGTTTTCCATTTTCTGTCAAAAAATATCAAAAGAATCAAAGGAGCATGGTGAATTAAGGATGGCCATAGATTTTAGAGCTTATGGTAAGCATTAGGATTTGATTTATAAGCTTTTTGAAAGCTTATTCACTTGCCAAAAGCATAGGACCCTTTGTAAGTCTCTTTTTCCATTTCTGGCTTATATTCACTGTAACATAGCTTAATTTCTGCTTATTTCTTGTTTTTCTTGCTTATTCCAGTATCTTATGCTTACATGTGCTTGCTTATTGCTTGTTTACCTTTTGTTTGAGTTCTTGCTTTAAAACTGCCTTTATATAGCTTGTTACTGCTTATTTTTCTTTAGTTTATTGTAGTGCTTATTCTTGTCTTGTTATTATTCCCTGTTGCTTATTTTTATTTGTTGATGTTCTGTTTTCATTAAACTAAGCTTAAATCACCTAAAACTAGTTTAAAACTGATATTAGAAGCCTTTAAGGGGTGTTTGGCATAAAGACCCAAAGTGGGTCAGTTTGAGTATAAAAGCTTTTGGGTCACTAGGCCAAATTTAAACAAGCATTTTTTGTCATTTTCAATCTGTTTTACAAAAACTTTAAGTATAAAAGTGGTTTTTACATTTTTTTATAAGCCCTCATGAAACTATGGTGATAAGACAGTCACCAAGAGCTTATTAGATACTTTGTAAACTACAACTGCTTTTAAAGGTTGTTTAGTGTTGCTTTTATGTGTCAAAAAAGAGTAGTTCAAGTCTCTTTTATGTCTCCTTAGTTTATGCGTCAAATTCTGTCCAACTTTTACAAGTCAAACATTTTTTTACTTTCAAAGCCCCTCTTTCAATTCCATTTATCAGATATTAAATATTATTTTTAGCTCTTATCTTTGTGCACAACTCAAATGAGCTAGTCTCCATCTGTTTTTATGCTAAGTTATTAGTTTGTAGCTATTAAGTTGCTTATTTCTTGCCTGCATATGCCATTTGTTACTTGAAGGAAAACAAAAAGTGCCCTGGTGCAAGCACCCGTTTTTCTCGACCCTTTTTTCTAGCTTTTTGCAGTAAAACCTTAGTTTTTTTGTGCTTTTCTAAGAAAAGCCCGTAAGCTACTCTTAAGAATCTCCTATAAGCCAAAAGCCAAAAACCCCTCTAGGTAGCTTAATTTTTAAGCAAGAAAAGCCTTTGGGCTTTTCACCTAACATACTAACTCCAAGTTAGTACTCTGCAAAAAGCATTTATTTGCTTATTGAAGCTTATTAGCTTAATTATTTTGCTATTTTAGGATAAGCATTAGCTTGTTAGAGTAGATTACGCCCATTTAGATTATTGTCTTTAGTTTAGAGCTTATTTAAGCTTATTTTCCTTTTTTAGAGTAAATTTAAGTGTTTAGTAGTTTTTAGCTATTTGCATTCTAGCTTATTTTAGTTCTAATTTTGTTCTTAAGTTAATGCTTATTAGATATTGCTTCATTTGCTATCTTAGCTTATACAGAAAGTTTTTCATGTGATTATTTTGCCTAAACAGCCTGACAGTTAAGCAATTTTTAGGCTTTTAGTATAAAATTAGCAAACTGCCATCTTCTTTGCTTATTTTCGTGCTATATTGTAAGTTAAAAAAAAAATTTTCCTTTTTTTAAGTTGCTTATTTTTAGCTTTTTTTTCAAAAAGTTATAAAAAAAAATGCGAAATAAACGTGTTGGGATTAGGGAGGACGAGTGAGCGGACTCAACTCTCGGGACCTCAACCCCATCGCCAACACTTATATAACACAACTCACAACCACTGTGCTACAAAAGCACACAACGTAGTGAGTTGCATTATTAATTAATATTAAACCCACTTTAGCCCATAAGCCTGTATAGCCTATTTTATCTTATTTAGTAAGCTAACCTTACCATATTACTTTTTTTTCTTAGACCCAGCATCCTTTAACTATTTTTTCCTATATTTTTTTGAGAATTTTCATAAACTTTTCTATTTATAAACATTTATTTCTTTACATCTTTTTTATTATTAAAAAATTAAATAAAAATCAAAAACTATTTTTCTTTTTTAGAAAATTTTATTTGTCATATTACACTTGGGAAAAATAGAAAACTTCGTAGGGGTCATTTTGCACATTTTGAGTTTTTCAAGCACGATTGGGTTTTTTCGTACCCGTTCTCGTTTTCGCATATAAGCTAATTTATCTTCGTTTTCGTTCTAGTTTTCTTTAACATCCTTTTTTAGTCAATTTTAAGTCCATTAAAAGTGAAAAATCAATTAGCTTAATTTTTGAAAAATTAGGGTTTTTGGTGGTCGTTTTAGCTTCATGATTATCTACCAAAGATAATGATTTGACTTCAGATATACTTTCGTTAAGGGTTGTATTGAGAGATTCCTAAATCCTCAAGGTTTGTTTGTTAAGCACCATATGTGCTTTTCATGTGTGGGGTGTTCTAGGAAAAACATTTTTGTAAGACTTTTGGTCGAACTAAATGTTGACGATAAGGATGATTTGTTAAGAAGACATACTCCAAGTACGTTCTTAGAAGAAAGAAAAATAATAGTTATTATAAAATAATTATTATGACATATAAAGGTAAAATGATATCAATTATATTTTAACACGTCATGTCAAAAATATATACTCGAAAGTAGTTATATTATGACAAGAATAAATAGTGAAAAATGATATGCACCTAGAAGTAAATAAAAACAATTCCATATAATAGAAAGTGGTGAAGGATGAGCGAGAATAAAGAGGGAAGGTGTTGAGATAAGGTTTATAAGGATGGTTTAGTATAATATATCATTTGCACTAACGATGACACGAGTGATTGGGTTGCATGTGTTTGGTTGTCAATGTTTACGAACAAAGGTAGATATGTGAGATGAGGTGGTAGTCCTTTCATAGTGAAAGAAAAATGAAAGACACAACAATGTGGTGACTCAATAACACTTGAAGATTGAATATCTTCTTTATGTTCTTCACTTGCTAGTAAGTGAAAACAAACAAAAAGACTCAATTGTGGTAAAAATAAAAGGATCACTTGTAATAGTTATTAGACAAGTATGGAATGTTCTTGAGGAGATATTTTCTTTGGTATGGAAGTTTGAAAGTGAGGATCAATATTTGGTGGTGAAGATCATAAAGTTGGTGATCTTGATGTCAATTGTGTAGGGATACGTTTTGAGTATAATGTTTATGAGGATTGAAGATTGTTGAACTATCTATTACTATCAAGAGTAAAGTATAGTTGTTAGGTTTAGGTGTAAGGTTGAAGTGTTTCTTGCGAGGTTTGGGTATGTAAATCTAATCACTACTATTAAGAGTGAAGTATACTTGCAAGGTTTTGGGTTGACGTATTGATGGCTCACAAAATATCTATTACTATAAAGAGTAGATTGTAGTTGTAAGGTTTGAGTGTGTGGTAGACGATGTTCTTGTAAGGTTGACCTAAGGGTTGAAGGTTCTAGTAACAAGGATAATATTTAAAGATTGATGTGCTCTTATCAAGAAGAGGTATTGATGCTAGATAGTGATGTTAGGGTAGGAGGGACTTAGAACCATTCGGTTTTTTTTTGTTTTTGTTTTGTGTTGCTCCCCCCCCCCCTGCCATGAGTGTGTGATGACTTGGTTAGGTTGTGGATGGAGGTGGGTCACAGGAGGCTGGGAAGATTAGGTGACGGCGTGTACTTGTCGTTGTTGAAAAAGAACGAGTTAGAGTGTTCTTGTTTTGAAGGATGGTATCAGTCTATTGTAAGTTAGGGAAAAGAACCAGGTTATAATCTTGGTTACCAATTTGGTTTGTGTGAACGAGGTGTGCATGTGTGATTGAAAAAGAAATGAGTCTGTAGGGTAAAGATTCATTTGAATCAGTTTCTAGGGAATAAGAATCAAATTTGTGAGTTCTTAAGAATATTTGGTGAAAGACTATATGTGAACGAGTGTGTTTTCCCTTCCACTTAATTTGTGCTCATCTGGACATAACGTGTCGAATAATAAAAACAAATAAAGAAGAAAACAAAAGATGACAGAACCGATGAGTTTGACAATGTCTAGAGGGATGATGGTTAGCATACGACGATCTTCAACCATGAAGTTACGTAGATCTTCTCAAGCATTGCTCTTGTTCAATAGGAACATCATATGATGAGTTATGAGGGTATCTTAAAGGTGTGGTAGCAGGAAATGCGTGAAGTGAAGATATTAGCCATCTATTATAGTTGTTAGGAGTGTGTGATTTAGGTTTTCGTGTAATAAGTTAGGTATGAAAAATGAATGATATAATCATTTATAGTTAAGGAGCGGATCCCTAAAGATATGAGACGGTTGATATAGTAACAAAGGAGTAGGAACGAGTTACTATGGGGAGTTTTGAGTGTTTGACCGTTTACGACGAGGGATGGAGAAAGTGTTTCATGAAGAAAATAATCAAGTAAATAAATAAGATAATGATCAAAGTGATCTATACTAAAATCCGTAGGGATTAAGACGATTATGCATGTATACTCAATAAATTTTAGTGACACGAGACAATACCCTAAACTCAAAAGACACTAATTCGCTTAAGTGTATTAATCATAACAATCAAATATATTGATGTATAAGACTATGTGACGTCTATATGTTTATCTAGATAGACGGACCTAATGATATAGTGTGGGTGCACAAGAGAGACACGTAGATCATATAAAAGCTCACATAAAACAATGATTACGTCACACACATATATATCATACAAAACATGTTACCATTTAGCATTTAATAACACGTATCATAAATATAAACTTATAGATATTAAACCGGGATTGCTAACCAAAAACAAAGCCGTTTAAATAATTATGCATTCAACAATTAAGCAAGTAATCATTGAGTATCAAGCTAGCATGAAGATAATATAATCATATTTCACGAGAACAAGTTAATATTTTGAAATCACAAAAATACGTATGCGATGTGCAAGTAGTCTAGGTCGACTAAGGAGAATCCTAATTACTACTTGTTTAATGAGCAATCCTAATGAAATACAAAGTTCATCAATGTAGACTAACATTAGGCATATTTAGAAAGAGCCATTTAATCAAGTTAGAGAATGAATATGAGACTATCACTAGTGGTGCTCAATTCAGGCTAAACACGACCATTTTTATGGGTTATACCACGAACCCAACTTCCTTCCCGAAAGCAATTCAACCGTTAGGTTAAATTGAATTTCTAGTGCAATAGATTCTCCAGTAGTCATTTTCATTTTAGAATAAAATAGAATTCCCGCATTTTCCTAATGAAGTGTAGCAAAGATGAAATTTGAATTGTCCACTAATACTTGGCCTAATATTACTCAGCTAATATGTTTCAATTCCGGTTCTCATAATCCTAATCATGACGTGTACAATCCTAGGGTTAAATAAGAGAGCAAGCAAGATGTTGTGAGTTTAAACAAGATTGAGTCTTCTAGGACTTAGGAGTATACTTAAGTGTGACAAGGTGAAATGTGCTACATTAAAGCGTTCTAAGAATGCATGCATATCTCTTTGAAAGTATTCTTATTAAGGTTATTTACCTCAATAGATATTGTGAATTTTCAATTATAGAAATTATGATGTACTAAAGGTTAGTTACATGTTTGTTAGACCTTAGACAAGTACGAAATGACAAAAGGAATATATTCAAATTTGATGATCACAGATGGATCTACCTAAATCAAAGTTGGATCTCCATTTGGAGGAACCGTAGGTCGCAAAGTTTTCTGAAAACAGACAAAACATGATTTCTTGTTATTTGGGCGATGGTGTTAACTTTTTAGTAATAGGAGAAGCTTATATATGTTATAAGGGTTCTTGGTTTGCACTTTAGGATTTGACCTCCAAGTTTTGAGCGTAACATGGAAGTTGTCGTGAATTTTCCGATGGAATTTCAACAATGTCAATCCTACTAGGAGTGTGTTAGCTTTTAGCATATTTTTGACCATTGCTAATAAAGCAAGCATTATGAACATTTAGACGTAACAAAGCATCGTAAATACAAGTGTGAATTGCAATTCAATGATTATTCTTTTCATCTTTTGATTGATTTCGTAATTTCATGTAATAACTAAAAATAGTTTTACATGTAGACTCGAAAAATATCTACGGTCATTTTATTGATATTTCTGTTATCTAGATAAATTCTAATCTCGACTCCTTGTTCAGATTTCGAACATTTGTAATTGGATAGAATAATAAGATTAATTATCGTTTGAATAATAATTATCTTTATATTCGAAGTCCACTTACAATCACTTATAGAAAGAAAGCAAAATAATGGTTTATAGAATATGTTCCATAATTCCTAATCCTAATCTTAGATAATTGAATTATTCTTGGTTTAAATACTTAGTTAAAATTATTGTTATGCTTATTTGGCATAGAGGAAAAAGGTTATAACAAAAAGTGAATTTGAGTCTTGATTCGTGCTTTTGAATTGTATGAGCAAAGTTACATATATTGTGCATTTGCTCGTGTTTGGTTTTTCAGAAATGACAACTTTACCAAATGCATTGCAAGGTAAATTACTTGAATATCTCAGACGAAACATCCAAGTCGTCAATCCTACTTTGACGTGCATTTTAAACATGTTATTATTAATAATAGGAACACTCCTATTGGACATGTAGACTCAATATAACATCATTATCACAAGTGTGAGTTATGAACCGATGTATATTCTTTTCGTCTTTGAAAGGGATGACATTATTTTCATATCAACCTAGTGTGATTGAGTATGTAGATTCGAGATAATATCTTTTGTTATGGTTTTGATATAATCTTGAAGCTAGACAAATAATGAATCCAATTTCATATCCAAACTCAAAAGCTCGGCAATTAGATTTGAAAAATGATATCAATCATAATTTGAATAATGAATCGATATATATCCAAAATCTTTCTTGACCCTCACAAACACTCTTTTTAAAAGAAAACAAAAGATTTTCCTAATGTGTTCCATTAAGCCTAAGACTAGTCTTAAGTGTGAGATCATTTAAAATGATGAGTTTACTTGTTTCTTTAGTATTGACGTATATTTTACATGTGAGAAAAACTTATTAATTATTGTGCACAATATGCTTAGATTTTGACTTCTAAAGAGTACATAAAATTATCTTAGTCATTTTTAAGCATTATGAATCTTTTTCGAAATTACTACATGTTTATATAATATTTTCAAGCTTTTGACTAGAGTGAATATTTTCATTTCAAGTTAATGTTAATGTGAAAATTTATTCGAAGATAAGACTTCAAAATGAAAGTGTTTTCTTACCAAGAAAGTGATTACAAGAAATTCTATGTTCATTTTAATCCAGATATTTATTAGTTGTGATTGTAAATTAGACTAATGCAAGAACAAACTAAGTTCAAAACACATTTTTCTTTTATTACATACTAATGTGTTATTATGATTTTTTCTCTTGTCTAGACAACCTATGTTTAAACAAGATAATGGGATGACATGATCTAGAGACTTTGTTGAGTCTTTGATAAAATGGAAATGTTGAATATATAGTGGTGACACATTTTATCAGTTAAAGTAGTAGCACGATAATCGTGCAATACAATATTATTCAAAAGATTTGACAAACTTGCTAAGCTCTCAATCCTAAGTGGGTTAACATAAATTATAGGATTTATAAAACGTTGATATAACATTTGTAAACATAGTGATCTATATCTATATGCAATGCAAAAGCAATTTCTCAACTTTGTGCAAGAGATCTTCCATAAGATCAATTGACGCATATACATGAACATTAATAAATAACACACATGACAAGATTATGCTAATCAACAAAGAAGCTCAACTACAAATGCAATAAGCGTATCAAAGATTGATTAACGATATTAAGATGCAAAGTGGAACAAACAATCATTTAGCATAACACACATAAATACTACACTTCGTTTTGTGTATTAAATGTAACAATGTATACATAGCTTGATTTTATTTGTAAATAAATTAGTTTTCTCCTCATTAGTAAGTTTGAAAAATACATTTACTTTCCAATGATAAAATACACCAACTTTTAAAAGTAAACAAATTAGAAGTGTCCGACTCGAAAGGAAAGGTTAAAATCAACTTTTTACGCTAAAACAAAATTTTAGTTTTGGACACTCTATGGCATTTTGCTTATTTGACAAACTTAAAATTTGAATTAGTAATTGAGACCTATTCCATTGGAAAGTACACTCAAAATACTTCAATTTTGGTTTTTGAATCATCAAAATCCGACGCACGGTTTATTTTCTATGAATTTTTGAAGTTTGACAAAAACTGAAAACCGTATGGACGGATCTACATGGACGGATCCAGGGTTTGGTGGATCCGTAGGTCGCAGAAGAGGTGAAATTTTGGCAGAAACATTTATTTCACTTTTAGACACATTATTCACTTTGTTTGGGACTCTTTAAAAGACCTTCAAGCTATTGTAACACTTTATATTTAACAACAAAACTTGTAAGTACTAAACAAAGAACTTTTCACATTATGTGTCGCTTGATAGGAAATTTGATACATGGACCGTGCTCTATTTTTAAAACCATTTGTTTTGAAAACTAGAGCGACGTGGCTCTGGTACCAATTGTGGAATCGTAGAGGGGGGGGGGGGGGGGGGGGGGGTGAATACGTTTCCATTATCAACTTAAAACTTTTGTATCAAACAATCAATCAAGTTTATACTACAATAACTATACTAAAGAATATCAAACAAACAATATCATCACAACACAATATATAACACAAACATAGATGCAATGCAAATATAAATATAAAGCGATAAAGGCAAATATAAATGTAAAGCGATAAGTAAAAGAAAGCGCAAACCGGACACGATGATTTATAGTGGTTCGGCTACGAAGCTCCTCTTCGCCCTACTCCACTCCCCGAGTACCCAACTCGAGAGTTACTTCACTAGATCAACAAGCTCCTTTAAGTCGGAGAAAACCATACAATGTCGCTTACACTTTATCCAGTAGTAAGCTAAATACCGAGTCCTACTTCGAGGTAGAACCAACCTAACATCGCTTATACTTTATCCGGTAGTAAGCTAAATATCGAGTCCTTCTTCGGGTACAACCAAACCCGTTATGTTTTATGGCCCAACATAACAAACCTTATGTTTTATGGTCTAAACACATAAACCACCTAACATCTAGTTTGTTGTATAATTATTGATAAACAAATATGTATAATGATGATCTAAGATATAATTGTCAATTGGATGTAAAAGCCTAATCTAAAATATCAAGATCACTAAGCATGATGTTGTTGATGAAGATGACAAATCTCTTGGCTTGTTGTGATGGATCTTCATATATGTAAGTATGTGGTGGATGATGATGGCAAGATCTCTAAGCTTGCTTGAATGGAGGATCATGTAGAATCATGCTTGCAACAAATGAAAGTTAGAAACATTATGATCAAGGGTTATTGGGGTTTTGATGATATGATTAATTGTGTTTTTACATTATAAAAACTTGTTTATAATGATCCTAAGTGTGTTTAATAATGTGGAAGAAAGGTTGTTAAAAGCTTGGGTGAAAAACTAAGCAAATGGGTGGTTTTTATAGAAAACCCAAAACTTGGCCGTCAAGGTGCCACATATCCAGGGATGGTGGATCCGTCTACCTTTTAGGTGGATCAGTGGGTCGCACGGTCCAAATTCAAAATTGTTAGAAATCTTTTTATATCTTTTAAAATCTTTTGCTTAGATCTTAAGGTACTTATAAAATCTGATTTGATTTTGTTCTAAAATGAAAATCAATCTTAACATTAAAAAGGAAAGATTTTTAAGATATAAAATATCTTATGAGTTTTGTTTCCAAAAGTGGTTAATCCTAATTTTTCTTATTCACTAATGTGATTAATCATTTTTAAGTAAAGGATTACTTAAAAGCATTTGTTTAGTGGTGATGTAAGTAAACTTAAAAAGGTTTATTAAAAATGACTTAATGATAAAATGGGTTTTACTCATTAGGCTAGTTTGTAAAAATGTGTTAATCATTTTTAATGGTTTGTTAAATGGGTTGATCATAATGCAACTTAAGAAACATATTCGTACCTTTTATTGAACCATGAGTAGACTCGAGACGTCGAGATGTGTTGATGAATGTATGCATTGATGAGTTGTGGTCACGCTTAACTTGCATATTTTACGTTATGTATTACAAGTTACTTGTTTGTCATTATTAAAACCAAAAGACTTGTTTAGTTTAAATATCGTAACATTTGCATTAACAGAGGTAAATGCTTTAGATTTTCTAAATAAATGTTGGCAAAAAAACTTCAAAGATTATACGAGCTACGAACCTAAAACTTACAGACGTAATTTGTTGGGTTTAAAAGACTTCAAGATGATTCTTAGAGTTACTACTGCTCAGTTACAACTTCTGAGTAATTACAACTGCTGGAAGGATTAATGCTGTCAGAGATGAGATCAAAGACATATCAGAGAAGAGATAAAGGTTGATTGAAGAACAAGAATACTTATGAAGATAAGTATCAATTATTTGTAAAGAATATATGTATAAACTTATTTATTTAAGAGATTATGTTTAATTATAGAAAAGATCATAATCACTTGACGCGTTTTGTAAGCCTATTAGGGTTTCCTTGGTGTATAAAAGGAACCCTAAGGCATAGATCTAGATATCAAGTTTTCATATTAGTATTCATAGTTTGCATAGCAATCATAGTTAGTATTCATAGCTATTTTGTAATTCAAAATAGTATTCAATATATTGAAAGTTTAGTAAAGATCTTGTTTTTACTGTTTCATTATTCTTCTTAGTATTGCAAACTAGATTCCGCATAGTTTGTGATATTCTCAATCTTAGTTTCTACTATAGTTGTCTTGGATCTATCCAATATAACTAAGCTTTAACAAGCTAAGTAAGATCTGTCAAGAAGGGATCAACAAGTGGTATCAGAGCTTGTTAAGAAACTCTGAATAAGAAGAACACTATATCTACACAAGATCAAAGAAAAGATGAAATCACAGTCAGAAACTACTCAAACAGTGTTTGCACTAAAACTTCTAGTACTCAAAACTAAAGATTATGATCTATGGAGCATGAGAATGAAGCCTATATCTTACTCATACTGATTATGCTCTTTGGAAGGTTATTGTGAATGGTGATGCACTGCTATTGCATCAGCTAGTGTTGAAGGTCATGTTTCTCTTAAAACTGTAGAACAAAAGCTGGCAAGAAAGAATGAATTGAAAGCAAAAAAAGCACTATGTTGTTGGCCATTCCTGATGATCGCCTATTGAAATTTCATGGAATCAAGGATGCAAAGACCTTATGGGAGGCAACAAAGAATCTAAGAAAATGCAAAAAACCATTCTGAAGCAGCAATATGAGAATTTTACTGCATCAAGATCTGAAGGACTGGATAAAACCTATGATAGGTTTCAGAAACTCATCAGCCAATTGGAAATTCATGGTGAAGTTATCTCCCAGGAAGATGCAAATCTAAAGTTACTAAGAAGTCTACCATCAGCATGGAACAATATAAAAGTCAAACAAGTTCAAGCTCAAACTCTCAGAATGTGGCTTTTATATCTTCAGAAAACACTAGCAGTACTAATGAAGTAGTTAATACTGCTCATGAAGTTACTACTGCTAGTTCACAGGGACAAGCTTCTTCCTTAACTTATGTTGATGATGTCATGTTTTCCTTCTTTGTCAATCAATCTAATAGTCTACAGTTGGACAACGAAGATCTAGAGCAGATTGATACTGATGATCTTGAAGAGATGGATCTCAAATGGCAGGTGGACATGCTTACCATGAGTGTGAAAAGATTCTTAAAGAAGACAGGAAGGAATCTGAATTTCAATGGCAAAGAACCTGTTAGCTTTGATAAGACAAAGGTTGAATGTTACAACAGCCACATGAGACGTCACTTTGCTAGAGAATGTAGGATACCAAGGAACCAGGGGAACAGAAATGGAGATAATACAATAAGGGTTGTACCTGTGGAGACTTCGGATAATGCCTTGGTTGTTATTGATGGGATGGGTTATGATTAGAGCTTTCAGGCGAAAGAAGGACCCACAAACTTTGCTCTAATGGCCCATTTATCTTCAGGTTCATCAAGCTCAAATACTGAGGAACAAAATTGCTCTAAAGAATGTTTAGAATCTTATCAATCTCTTCAAAAACAGTTTGATCAACAACGTGATGTTCTAAATAAAGCTAATCTAGAAATAATAGCTTATTAATTAGGCTTAGAATCATTAGAAGCTAGAATAGTTGTTCATCAAAA
>BQNB010024947.1:18824-60177 GCA_026074375.1 Tanacetum coccineum
TCATGGAAAGCACACACGTATCGATTCTATATGCTTGATATTATTTGCAAGACTGATGTGGTAAAGTAGAGATTTGCAAGACTAATATTGGAAGTATATAAGCCAGACATAAATTTATAATAAGAGGGACCAAATTGTGTTAACTCTTAAAGTTTTGTGTATTGTTGTTTCTTGTTATTTAAGGTTCTTAAGTATGAAGGGGTTTTATGTAAAGTTGTGGATAGTTCAAGGATTGAAGCTGCTAAAGCTGTGGAGCTCAAGGGTCAAAGAAGGCTTGGATTTCAACTATATATACATCTTATCTCTTCATTGTTAGGCATCCGATTTCATTCTGTCAATCATTCTCTCTAATTTTAATTATGCTCTAATCTTTCTTTTGTAAGTTGTAAAACTGGATTTCATAAAGGCTGAACAATAGGGGTGGTCGGTTATGTTCAGATCTAATAAAAAAAAGTTTGATTGTGTTCTTTGTATTAGTCATAAAAGTTGTATCAGAGCTATTGGTTGCTCTATACTAGTTTTTATCTAAATCGGTTGTTTTTGAAAATTAGGGTTTAGACTCAAGATTTGGGGTTTTAGGTTTAACGTGTGTTGAATTCGTTAGATCTATTGTGAATTGTGTTTTTCAGGTGGTTAATCGTGTTTTCCCAAAATTAGGGTTTTGAAATTTTTTGGGGTTTTTGAAATTAAGAGAGATTGTGTGATTCTTTATGGTCTAGTTGATCTGTTGTAATAAGATTTGTTCTCTATGGGTATTTTTTGGTCAAAATTTGTTAAAATTAGGGTCTCCTATATCAAACCCTAATTCAGGTTATGTTAATATGATTTCTTGATTTTTGTTGAGTTCAATCATGTTGATTGTATCATATTTTAGTAAACCCCAATTTTGAATAATTAGGGTTTTCTTGAATCAGTGCTTGTTTTGTGTATTTCTTGATCTAATCATTTGGTTTTGTTTTATTTCAGGTTGTTTCCACTGTGCTGTGGTTCTGAAGTACAAGATCTCTTTGATCTTGTTGGATAGCTTGTTGTTGCGTGTGCTTTGTAACACCTTTCACGACTTTCTTTTAGGCTTTTTGTAGTTTTTTAGAATTGGTGAAAGGAATTAGATTAAGGGATTTGTGTGTAGAGTTGATTGATTGGTATGTTTGATTGTGATTGGTGGTGTTTGGTATATCAACTTAGAATTAGGTTGTTTGGTTTCCTAAATATACACTAATTGATTGGTACTATTAAGGTGAATCTTGACCTACTTCTTAAAGAAGCAAGGGATCATGTTTCATTAAGCTTGATAGTAAGTGTATATCTTATACACACTCATTCTGAGTTTACTATCTGGTGGTTTTGTGCTTTGTTAAGTTTTCTTTGCTTGTTATTCATGTTCTTTTGTATCATAATCTATTGGTAAGATGGTTGAAACTAAGGAAATTGATCCTAAAACTAGTAAACCAAAGAAAAATAAAGGCCAGGCTTCTGGTTTTGAGGAACTGAAGTTAAATGATTACGATCCATTGTTTTTACATTCAAATGATTCTAATGGCACTCCTATAATTTTTTTAAACTAGAAGGAACTAAAAATTATAATCTTTGGTCTGCTGCAATAAAATTAGCTTTACACACTAAGAATAAATTGGGTTTTATAACTGGTAAATGTAAAAGGCCAACAGATGATGCCAACTGATGATGATATTTTAAGACAAGAGTAGTGGGACAGGTGTAATTCTGTTGTTTTCTCTTAGATTCTTGGCTGTGTGGCCCATGACTTATATATGGGTTAAATTTATTCTACTAATGCTAAAAAGGTTTGGGATGAATTAGAAGAGTATGTAAACCTAAAGACTGATAGGTTCTTGATCGTTTAAGCTCAGGTTGTTTAGACCTTTATCTAGGATAATATCAATGTTCATAAGTTATAAAAACAAAGCGGAATAAGAACAAAGATATTCAACAAGGTGTTCTTCATTAATAACCAAACGTTCTACATAGCCCTAATTCTAGATGATCAATTCTAAAATGGTTACTCTTAACTAATAACAAGAATCATAGATAACACACACACTTTTCTGTGTCTACATCTTGACACACTTTTTTTTGGATGATCAAAACAATATGCCTGGACATCCTTTTATAGCATAAGGAGTCAAGGCTTACATGGAAACTAATAAAAGATATTAATGAGAGAATCAATTAATTATTTATCTTTATCTTCTCATTAATATTCATCTTTATCTTCTTTTTGATCAAATCTTCATTATCTCATACATCTTGTAGAATCCTATAATAACAAATTTGGTCCTTCTTGTTTCCATCTTGTTTCATTCGTGTTTTGTCTTATCAACTCAAATATAATTCCCAACAATACCATTGCTCAAGTCATGAGAGAACGACTTCTAACTGTGTCGTTTGAAAAGAAATCTTAAATTATTTAGACTCCAATGCACATCACATAAGCCAAGCATTTAATTCACATGAGAAAAACATGCTTAAAAAGTGTCAACATAAAGTTGGTGAGTTCATAGGTTTTTGTAAGTATAAATGTTAAACCAAAGTTTCGTAAAGTATGTATGACCGTTTCAATCCTTAAATGTCTACTAAAATGTATGTATGAATGTTGGAAATTAAAGAGTTGTAGGTATGCATGACCATTTCAATCCCCAAATAGTCACAAAACATAAGTATAAAAGTTGGAATCAAAGATGTGTATGATTATTGTATCCCATACAAGGCAACGTAAAATTTCAAGTGTGTATAAAACAATGATTCGATTACCTAAGTTATGAAACTGCCTGTGTTGATTATATATATGCCATTTATTCAAGGAACCGTAAGTGTTCGTGTTGTATATATTGTTGTAGCTCGGACATGCTATTAACGTTCATTTTTGCAGGTGATAGCTTAATCACCTGGAAGGGGCTGTCACACCCGAATAGATCTATTTTATAACATTCGCGCTTACCCTCCAAGTAATTCACAGTTCAATCCGCTTAAGCTAATCTAATCATTTGGGTAAAAGTAAAGTAATGTCCTTGTTTTCAAAAATAAAGTGAAACAAGCAATGTATTTCGTCCCAAAATAAGTAATTGAGTATGTAGACCAGTTTGTAAAATGAATTGTAAATGCACATGTAATAAATTCAAACCCATCATGTAAATGAAGTTGGTAACAAGCATGTTCTCATCCCAAAAGTTTGTAAGATATTGTTAAAACAAGTAAAACGTTGGGACTATAATAAACTCTCATTGAGTGAGTGGATAACAAGTATATCTTTTAGTAAATGTGTCAAGTTAAGTGTCTGAATGCATCCTTATTAAGTATAGGTTGTTTGAGGTACTAAATACTTTTGAATAACATGATGACCATTATATCAATTCTATATAGCTACCGCACCATCTAATTGTATTTTGTGAAATCATATTTATAAAGTAAAAACGTTTATAAATATCTCTTTAGTAAAAACGGCGTAACTTTCTCGTTTTAAGTCTGTTTCGTACGTTTCTTACGTCCACGCTTTCATATTAAGACGAGGTATCAAAATATTAGATTTTCATATGTTTAATCCACTGGTGAACAGTACTGTTTACTGTTCATACACTTTTATAAATTTAATTATCTTAAACCTCATAAAAGTCATATCTTATTCGCTTTAACTCCGATTTTAGTGATTCTTTCGAGCACGTCTTCGAAATTAAAAGTTTTATCTAACTAATGTATTTTTCAAAAATGTATCTGAGATGAATAGTGATTTTTACTGTTCATAGTTTATAAAATTATTTTTATAAACTTTAATTATCGCAAATATGAGAAATCCATAACTCCTTCGTTATTGATCGAAAAATTATGATTCTTAATGTTTTAGAATCCTAAAATATGTACTTTCTATAAAAAATAACCAATCATTTATATCAGAGGTGAATTGTAATAAGTTTTTATAAAATTTCTTTTATAAAAGCGTTTATTATCGTATAACTTGCAAATGCCATATCTCCTTCGTTATAAATCGGTTTTTCGAGTTCTCTACATGCCTACGATCCTTGTAACATGTAGTATTTTATAAAAATATAAAATAAATATATTATTTTTCAAATTAGATCAGACCCTTGAAGATTTTTACATAAAATGTGTTTAAACTTGTTTTTATAGGTTTTTAGCTTAGTACACTTGTTACAAATCCTCTACAACACAATATATCACATGTCTCATATGTATTAGGTCCTTTAGTCCATTACTTGTCCAAGTATTGTCCATGATAACAAGATCTCACAACACTTTTACTTATAAACTTAATAAGTAACTTTTTAAATCATTAACTTATATATACTTTTTATAGGTAAACCAACACTTGAATAATACCTATACTCCCATTATAATATGTCCTCAACATCAATATAACATATGACAAAGTTCATCAAACCATGATCAAGTGTAAAAATCCATTTTACTTGTTAATATGTTCCCTAAATGGTGATTAACTATATAAACATTATATACACATAAAATCACAAATGTAAAGAGTTTAGGGTTTTTAGATAACCTTAATATGATGTATGATGAAGAGAAACAAGATCTAAACCCTAACTTATCAACAAAAAATCAAGCTTAAAAAAAAACCATAATTTCACTTGAAACCCTAATCTTGAACCTTTCTTATTTAACCCTTTTAAACACTAAACCAAGCTTCCAAAACACCTTAGATATGTCTAATAATGAACCTTGAACACTTGGATTACTTGTAAAATCAAAAATATGGAATGTATATAGGTTTGGTTTGTTTGACGTGAGCTAGAGAGCACAAGGGAGAGTTTTTGTGTTGTTTTTACTTAAGGAAATGAGTTGTGTGAAGTTTACTTGCATAGTGTGCCTTTTATAGCAAGATTTAACTAGCTAATGGTTACTTTAACTTAACCATGGTTAGTTTTGAATGACCATTAAGAAAGGTATGGAAAATATGTAAGATAGTATGGAATGTGTAAGTATTTGGTAGGAGTTTACATCTGAAGGTTTATAACACATGGCATATACTTAGAAGTCAAACATAAATATCTTCATTATAATTCTACATTTCATATCAGGCCTAGGTATATATGGATAAGGAATTTGTTATATTTTTGTGTATTAGGTATAATTCGGGGCTTTCGATTGGTATAGATAAGTTCTTAGGATGCTTACGGGTTTGCCTAAAGTAAAAAAAATTAAATTACAAAAAGTACAAATTTTACGTAACAATAAAATAAATCTTAAGTCTTGTTCCTAGTCACACTAAGCGGATAACACAGATTAAATCTCGGGACGAGATTTCTTTAAGGGGTAAGTACTGTAACATCCGAGAATTTTCAAATTTTGAATGACGATTTTACCCTTTGACTTTTTGGGTCTGGCTTGACTTATAAGAACGATCATCTAAAGCACGTATTCACGACTCGGACTCTAAAGCAATTTGATGTGAAATGATATTTCAGACAACTTTTCAGTTTTACCCGAGACCTGGAAACAGTCAGAAGGTGACTGAAATGCCCTCGCAAGATTTTAGAATCAAAAACGAGTACTGGCACAGAAATAATTAAGTTACATTTAATTATCACGTTTTATTAAATAAGAATATTTAATAAATTATTTAACATTTTATTCAGTGACGTTTGTTGAAGACGCAAATATTCGAGTAAAAGGATTATTTTACGGACAAGTTTATCGGAAATATACAAAATAAATAATAAACGTTTTAAATAATTTTTATAAAACGTTTACGAAAAGTAGTCGAGTGAATACTCATTTTTATCAGAAAAATGATTTGGAAATCAATGGCGCAAGTTTCGTGCGTTGATTCATCCGTTAAGTCGCTCAAACGAGTCCCGAACCGAAAGTTACCAAAAATTCATTATAAAGTTACACAATTAACCCTCCAACTATTAGTCACTTGCCACTTAAGTTTAAAAGTTTTATTATAAATAAAACTTTTATATATTTTTAATTCATTCTAAAAATTTATAACACACACTCTCATATACTTCTCTCTCCCCCTCCATTATTTCCGGCGAGCTCCTGCCGCCGCCGGCCACCACCTCCGGTCACCGGAAAAGTTTTCCGGTGACTTTTCCGGCCAAGACCAAATATACTCCTTATCAACCGATCTATCCGATCCCCACACCCACTCGCGGTCACGCGCCGCCCACCCCTTCACCACCACACAGCCATCGCTGTCACAACCATCAAGAGGGTGCGGTGGGTTTCGCATATGCATAAGGGTGCGTCCGGGTTAATAGTAGCACCGGCTAGGGTGCGTTTGTTTTGGACAGCCACCACTGAGGGTGGGTTTGATCTCGATATAGACCACCAAGGGTGCTTTGGTTTGACTGTTACACCAAGAGGGAGGGTGTCGGGTTGAGTTTAGCAACCAATAAGGGTGCGGTTGGTATTGTATCACCCAAAAAGGGTTGTTTGGTTGGCTGCCGTCCACAGCCGGGACAACCGGGGGGTGTCGGGTTTAGGTTCTATCACCGACAAGGGTGAGGTCGGGTTGTGGGTTAACACCCGATGAGGGTGCATTGGTTTGCGGGACAGCCGGGTATAGCCGGGTCGGGCATGGGTTTGGTTTGCGTTTGGTTTTCTGGCAGCAAAAAAGGGTGCTCCCAGTGTAGTGGTTTAACCAAAACACCACTAAGGGGTGTTCGTACTTCTTGTGGCAGCGCACCAGAGTGTGGCGTTTGGTCCCGGTTTGAAGCCAAGCCACCACGACCCACAAGGGTGCGTGGGGTGTCAGGTCAAACCACCAGAGCGGGTGCGTTTGTTTAATAACAGCAGGGGTGTTTGTTTATCAACAATTAGGGTGCATTTTGGGTGGCTGTCTTAACAGCCTAGGGTGCGTTTGGCTTATCTTAGAACACCGTAGGGTGCGGTTGGTTTTGCTAGAATCATCGTAGGGTGTGTTGGGTTTCAGGGTTTAACAGCCAAGGGCGTTTGGTTTTGTGGCAAATCCGCCAACTAGGGGTGCGTTTGTTTTGATATAAATCAATAAGGGTGCGTTTGGCTGTGGGGCAGCCACTACGTGTGTTTGGTTTGGGTTTCGGGTCAGCCGCAAAGGGTGCGGTCGGGTTGTGGGTTAACAACCGACGACGGGGTTTTCGGTTAGGCCTGTGGAGACAGACCGGGCATCGGTTGTTTGGTCGGGTTTGGTTTGCAACTGAAATGGGTGCGTTTGATATTGTGACACCGAAAAGGGTGCGTTTGATTGTGTTGACACCGAAAAAGGATGCGTTTAGTTTAAAAGTATTCGATTATTTCATTTATAGTATCAATAAAATGTATATGTGATGAAATCTGTTTAAACTTGCGACGCCTAAATAAAATGTGATATTAACATTTAAAAACGGGGATTGGTATTAATATATAAGGCGATACTAGATATAGTTGAGGAACGAGTTTTTTGAACTAAAAACGGACGGTTGGCGCGTTTTGTAGACGGATAAATATGAGCAGAAAACGAAAACATTGTGATTTCGGGATTCGAGACTTGAAAAGTCAGACTTTGGTTTACATAAAATATAACAAATATATTTTGACGAACGTTGATATAAAGCGACTTTTAACTCCCCAATAACGGAAGAAACTGAGTTGGAGAAATGCGTGGAATACAGGATGACACTGTAATTGAAAATAGCTCTGATGTGTGTAGCTCTGAGCGAGATATCCTATATATTAAATCTGACATATCTATTGATTAAACGATTTGAGCACTTTCTGACGGTGCCGTATTCAGGCCAATTCCGGCGAAACACGAAAGTTTTCGAATGACTTTTACTAGTCGGCGGGGGGGTGGCGTGCTGTGATTATTTCTGTTTTTAAAAATTAAGACAAGCGGGTCAAAACTAAAGGTCGGTTAATAAATTATTTCAATTATTTTTTAAGAACACTGTTCGGTTCTAAAAACGGAAGGTCTAAAAAAATATTATCTTCTTTACATATTATAGATAAGTTATATTGACGGAAAATAGTATATAAATACATAAAATATATTAAGGGGTTAAGGTTAAAGACGCGCAAGTGGATTTCTCATCACATGTATAATGTATGTATAGCATAAAAAATAATGTTTGTATTTCGTCGATACGATGTACGGCATCGTTGATCGTAATTTAATACGTGTATTAAAAGAATCGCATAATTATTAGGTCTGTCTCAATTAGGGAGGGGGGGGGCCAGTGATCGTGAGAGGTGCAGATTTGGATTTTGAATTATTTGGATTATTTGATCGTGGTCTTTTTATCAAGGTGAGTTTACATAACTCCCCTCCACATCTCTATCTCCAATAGTGAGAGAGATACGAGTTATACTTACTCGCGCTCCGTCTCATATTAATTGTCCCACAATGTGTGCGAGAGCGAGAGAGAGAGCGCGTGGATTCTTTTTTATCACCAACTTAGACCATAAATAATTTTTATTTGTGTTATATAATGATTGACGAAAATTGCTACCACGAATAAATATATCAAACAACTCTATTCCATTCATAGATCTTGCAATCCATGGTAGCATAGAACGTAAGAAGAAAATCATTAAGGTCAAAGTTGGGAAGAAAAAGACCTTTGAAAAAGTCCAAGTGGGGACACTTGAATGTGGACGGAGGTAGTATATTTTGGGGTGTGAGGCTCACGATGGCTATGTGTTGTAACAAAGTGAGGCATTGAGGTTAACAAAGATTGTTTAACAAAGTTGTTACATACTCATTATTACTGACTTGCGTCTTCTCTGACGAGGGGATCAGAAGTGCGATAATCGTATATCTATGAATACACTTCTGCGTAGCCAGAAAGTGGTGGTATACTTCATATAATTCTGATAGCGAATGCATAATCATTACGATAAGTAAAAATAATGAAAAAAAGAAAATTTTTTTTGCAAACTTACTTTTGAAATGATTATGGATTAGCTTAAGTGCAATGAACTGATATTACTCGGAGGTAAGCGCGAATGGTTTATAAGATAGATCTATTTGGGATTGACAATCCCCGTTCGGGTGACTAGCTATCACTGGGAACGAACGTTATACCATGTCGGATTACGATTTGATTGGCGCCTGCGGCCAACAATCATTACTGCCCCGTGTGTTCTTGGAGGGAACACCCATGATGGAACATAATATTTGCATACATGCCCCGGGGTTCTTGTGAGGGAACCACCCATGAGGGGAACACATTATTTTTATTACTGCCCGGGTGTTCTTGGAGGGAACACCTACGATGGGTACATTCTTACGGTGCCTTGAATAAAGTGGCATACATACAAGTCTACGTCGCAGTTTCATGAACTTAGAGTAATTGTAATCATTGTTTTATACTCACACGGATATTTATTGTGCCTTGAATAAAGTGGCAATACATACTTGAAACATTTTGGTGTAATTAATTTGGTCATGCTTTCTTTATAAATCTTTGGGATAAGATTGGTACTTTTGGTGACATAAAATGTGTCGTGCATTCTTTATAAATCTTTGGGATTTTTACATGGTACTGTGATGATACAGTGGACAAATACATTCAGTTGAAACTTACATTCATATTTAAACTAATCTATGAACTCACCAACTTTAATGTTGACACTTTTAAGCATGTTTTTCTCAGGTGAATTAGATGCTTGGATTATTTGATGTGCATTGGAGTCTTTACATTCAAGTTTTTCATGGTGATGCAATTATGGGACAACTATTATTTTGATTTCAGAAAATCAACGAGATTGTTTTACAAACGACACTTTTTAGAGGTCGTTCTCTTGTATCTAGCGATGTGTATTATGAAGTAGCACCCCATGTGGTATTCCGATGCGTTGTATATTTTTGGGGGTGTTACAGATTGGTATCAGAGCACTGGTTATAGAGAACTAGGTTGCATATTTTACCCTAGACTATAACCGTTTTCACAAACATTGCATCACATCAAACATTTTCAAAGTGCATACACGCTACTTGCTTATGTGCTTACATTACGTGCTGCATTAAGTGCTTACGTGACATACATATATATAATATATATATGCTTGCATTCCCTTCGCGTATATCGTACGCTTATTTATATAAGAGTTTAATTATATAAATACCAGAATATTTTTAAGACATTGTGGGTTGCACAATGTGCCTCATTCTACTCGTTTAGAACATTGTGAGAGCGCAATGGGTCTCTACTTCGTTTTCCAAGACATGTAAGTTAAAACAATGGTCCTCTAATGATAATTATTTTTCTTTCATAGCTTAATACTATATTAGTATTACACGTAGCCCGCACAGGATTTTGTTTACATGGAATTATGTATGAATCTAAGTATTACAAGTCTTGTATGGGCGGGACTTGTAATATGAGGATTGATATGATAATTGCTATGTTAACAAAGCCCGTCACAGTTTTGTTTACATGAATTATGTATGAATCTAAGTATTACAAGTCTTGTATGGGCGGGACTTGTAATATGAGGATTTGATATACCTAATGCTATGTTACCAAAGCCCGCACATTCTGTTACATGGGAGTATGTATAAATCTAATGTATTACTAAGTCCTTGTATGGGCGGGACTTGTAATAGGAGGATTTATATGATAATTGCTATGTTAACTCGTTCGTAAAGACTTTTACCTTAGTTACTCTAACCGAGTACTCGTTAACGATCTTGAAAAACTATGTGATTTCCCTGATAGTTTTACTCCCCGTCTCCGAAGACGAGTTTGGAACACTCGTCCCATACTCAGTAGAACACATGCATCGTCATGTCAACCACCTTGAAGGTTATGAGAGTACGCGTATTGCACCGGGAATTATTAAGTAGGATGATTTATAATTTATTTATTTGAAAGGATTGGGACGCCTCTTCAGTTAAATAAATAAATTATAAATCACCGAACCATGAGTTTATCATTTCTTACTTACATAAATTTGGACGCTTCTTTATGTAAATAAGAAATTATAAATGAGTGGGCTTAATGGTATCCGATATGACACGAGTATGAACTAAATCAATAATCACAGAATCCTTTAAAATGGATGGACTAGAGACACAATCATGTCTTCCACTCAGCAGAATCTTAAGGGCTCACTTGGAACTACCTTATCTCATTCTTAAGTTATTACTTTTTGCCGTTGCTAATCCTTGCGATCACGAACTGTTAGTGGAGCTAGCAGACTTGTTACCCATTGAACGACTGGAGTTTGATGCAATCCTGCGAACTAACGACTGAGTACCATAATCCGCCGTCTATCGCATAAGCTCTCTCGCGAGCTCCTCTCATTTATTGAACTTTATTCTGGGGATATTGTTTGGATGCTCTATAAGGGGGTCCTCACACCTCCGCATTCCCATCACCTGTATGTATAGTTATCATCGTTATAGTTGCCATGGTTGGGTCCTGGAGCGGTCCCGACTGATACAACTTTAGCCAATAGGTAATGCAACCCCACCTTAAACGAGATAAAATCACCTATCACATTATGGTATCAGATAGTTTGGAACTATTCCATTCGGCACTAGTATAGAAAACTTAGTACTGCGATAACATCCTATACTGCCAAGTAATGGAGTACTTTACATCCATCACCACGTTGATGTTGAATTATCGAACCTACAATAGTAGAAACGAGACTCCTCCTCGGACATTTAGAAACTTATACAACATACTAACAGTGGACTACGCAGCATATGAGACGGGAAGTCGTGCTTATTCCACTATAATTGAGAGACTTTCCCTATAAGCGGGGGCGCGGGTGGGAAGGGAGTAGACGGATTCATACCTAGATCTGTAATGATAATATTTTGAGATACCCGATATTGATGTATTAAATATCGCTGACAAACTAGCCAAATTTTTTGGTAGATTGAGAAGTACGAGCGAAACACCGGAATTTTGCTGAATAAAGTTATCAGCATCTTGTTTAGGACGGGAGTACTATTTAAACTTAAGTCTTTCCTAGGTCACACAACGATAACACAATTTAATCGTCGGGGACGAGATTTCTGTTAAGGGAAAGGAACCTGTAGACATCGCTATAATTGTCAAATTTATAAAAGAACGGTATTTGTTACCCGAGTGTAGGACATAGGTTAACAGTGGTGGGGCTGGGGTGTTACGTTGACTTTATAAGAACGATCCTACGGGTCTAAATCAAGGAGATGGATTTGTCACTTTAAGTCGAGCTCGAATTTTGTCGAGGTGAGCGTCGCGCGAGGAACACAACAGTAGCGTCCCTCGTGCATGACAGGAAACAGACATCAATACACTAGGATTCGAGCGACTTCATTCTGAGTATTAGTGACCATAGTCACCACAAGTAAACACAGTTCTTAGCACGAGTAGAATAGTCAGAGAGGTGGCGATCGAGAAAACAGATATACCATTCTAGCAATGGATGCTAGAGTGCACGAGTGACTTACGATCTAACACATAACCCTATATAGGCTTAAGAGGGTATAAAGACAGGTATACGTGACACACATCTCTATTATTGATCACGGGTTAAGAGATATCGGAGACACTACTAGTGGATATAGCAACCACACAGAGAATCGCATATGTCTATTCCGAATATTCACGAATATGGGGGGCCGTCTACGACGATTTTGTTATGAAGACGGCGAATCTATTTCTGATTAAGAATGGTGATCATTTTAGCGGACAAGTGTGTATGGCGGGAAAATGACAGAAAGGTGCGTATCGTGACAAGGTGGATCTCCGTGAATTAAATAATTTTGAGAATAGCGAACGTCGATTCTACTCGGTGAGGTACTGAAAAGTAGGGGAGCGATTTGAATACTCATTTTTATCAGAAAAATAATTTGGAAAACAACGGCGCAAGTTTCCTAGAGTTGAACATCGTCCTTAATCTTTTCAACGTCCCGAACCAATACGTATCGAAACTATACTAAAAAGTTACAAAATAACCCCATACTAATTTGAATTTGGTCACTTTAGTAAATATATTATATATATATATATATTTATATATATATATATATATATATAGTATATATATATAATATATATATTTTATATATATAAATATAAAATATACATAGTTCCAACATCCCAAAACGCTCTAAAGTCGAAGATCCTGGAATCCAAAACAAGGCTATCATCCAAGATTCTTTCGACAAGTGCTCGGCAACCACATTAGCCTTGCCCCGATGTACTGGATGTTAGTGTCCATAATCTTTCCAGAAGTTCCACCATCTCTCTGTCACATGTAAAGTTCACGCTGAGTAAAAATATATTTGAGACTCTTATGATCTGTAAAAATATCACAAGCTTCACCATACAGATAGTGTCTCCAGATCTTCAATGCAAAAACCACCGCAGCTAACTCAAGATCATGGGTTGGATAATTTACTTCATAAGGCTTCAGTTGTCTTGAAGCGTAGGCGATCACCTTCCCATGTTGCATCAAAACACAACCCAAACCTTTCTTCGATGCATCACTGTATATCTGAAAACCACCGGAACCAGATGGAAGAGTCAATATCGGAGCAGACACTAAAAGACAATCTCGTTTCAATCCTCAAAACTCTCCTGACGCTCGTCCGTCCACACAAACTTCTCACCCTTTCTCATCAGCTGGGTAAGAGGTAAAGCTAATCGGGAGAAACCCTCAACAAAACGTCGGTAATAGCCAGCAAGCCCCAGAAAACTTCTCACTTCCGTCACCGTAGTAGGTCTCGGCCATTTGGTGATAGCTTCAACCTTTGATGGAAATCCATAATGATGCCACTGGCTGATACAATATGACCAAGGTAAAGGCGAATTGCTGTAACCAAAACTTCGCACTTCGGTAACTCGCATACTAACTTCTTTGTCTAAGATTCTCCTACACAATCCCTAGATGTTGTCATGCTCTTCTCAGACGTAGAGTATACGAGATTCGTCGGATGAATAACAAATAACATCTTACAGTATTCGTGGTATTAAACGTTCTTCAATCCTTATACACGGCAGGAGCATTTTCTGACCGAAGGGGATTAATAAATGATGCAGTATGGCCTTATCGCTTCATTAGGATGTAGGATGTTATTTATGGTCTGTCAGTAACTCGGATCTGATGATAACATTCGCAGATCAATCTTAGAAAAATATTTGGCCCCTTGCAGTTGGTCAAACAAATCGTCGATTCTGCGGAAGAGGATAGCGGTTATGAATAGTAATACGGTTGAGTTCGCGGTAACCAATACAACAATGCACTCATCTCCCATCTTTCTTCTTAACAAATAAGACCGGTGCACCCACGTGAAACCGGTCTAATAAAACCATTCTCCAACATCCAGGTAAGCTGCTCCCATTAACTCCTTCAATTCAACAGGTGCCATACGATACAGAGCCTTTGAGATAGGTTCAGCACCGGGAATTAACTCAATGCCAAATTCAATCTCTCTAGCCGGAGGAAGTCCAGGAAGTTCATCGGGAAAAACATCAGCGAATTCACGAACAACAAAAAGATTTTCAATATTAGGACTCTCCAAAGATGTGTCCATAACAGAAGCCAGAAAACCTTGGCACCCATGAGAAATCAAGGTACGTGCCTTCATAGCAAGATAAGTTTTACGACTTAAGCGGTGAGGAACCAGTGATAAACAAATCAGTTGCGAACGTTACCAAAGATCACAGACCTAGCATAGCTGTCAATGGTACTCAATTGAAGAAGCCAACCAATCCATTCCAAGAATCCATCTCAAAGTCGAGCAGATGATTAGGAACAAAATCGCAGACGAATACATCATCAAAACGGGAGGGAACTTTAACATATTCATGGTCAATGAGCATATGGTTCTTCATTGGGGTTGAAATGATTATACGTTCGATTAATGTGTAGGATTCATATTAAGTTTCTTAGCAAAAGTGGAATATAGAATAAGAAAGTGTAGCCCAGTATCAAATAAAACGAAGACAGTACGATCATCAATGTAGAGATTACCGGTAATAGTACTGAAGGTCTTTGCGCCTGATACTCTCATCTACTCATAAGCATAAACTCGCCTTGTAGTATGAGCATCTACAAAATCATTTGGCATATTCTGCTTCTGCTTCGTTGTGGGACAATCCATCCTCTCTCTCTCTATTGATAGACCCGCAAGTAAAACATCCCCCAGTAGCCTTATAACAAACACCTGGATGAGGCTTTCCACATGTAGTACAAAGAGGTGGAGGAGGCAAAGTCTCAGTAGACCTCCTCTGACTTGCAGAACCTGAAGCATGACCCTGATTAAAATCCCGAGTTGACTGACCCCTGTGCTGACGCTGGTTGTAGTTACCCTGACCCTGGCGGTCATTCCCATTCCTACCAGTAAACCTCTGATCCTGACCCCGAAAATCCTGTCGTCTCGAATCATAACCCCGATCCTGTCGACCCCGATGCTCAACATTCTGGTCCTGACGACCCCTATACTCATGCTGACCCTGGTCATGACGACCCCTGTTCTCCTGTTGGCCCTGTCCCCTGTTCTGAATCCGATTACCATCTCTATCACGCTTATTTGAATTTCCACTCTCATGCAATAACTCAATGTTACGGGCAGCAGCCGCACACTGCGCAACATTCGTATACTCCGTATTAACGATCCGGTCTAAAACCCACTTCTTTAACCCCCATTTGAAATGCCTAGCTTGCCTCTGAGCATCTCCAGCAGCAGTTCCAACAAAACTAGCCAATCTAGTGAACCTCTCCATGTACTCTCCAGAATTCTCTCGATCCAGCTGACATATCGACCCATACTCACGCTCATAACGTTGTTGTTCAGATGCCGGAAAATACCTGTTGTAAAAGATCTCACGAAAAGCAACCCAAGTACAAGTATCGGCAAAAGCACACCTCCAACCTGAGTACGCAAATTGAGCTTTCCACCAGCTCATGCATCACCCACTAGTTTAAACGCACAAGACGAGTCCCTGAAGTTGCGGACATCCAAAACTTGAAACAAACTTCTCCATATGCGTAATCCCAGTCTTCTGCCTCGGCAGGAGTGACAGCAGACCGAAACGCAAGCGGCTTTAACTTAGTAAACCTTTCGATCCAAACATGAATCCCTTGGGGTACAGCATCACCACCACCACCACTGCCACCTGAAGATTCAGCACCATTCCTGATGTCATTGGTGATCTGAGTCCTCAAAGCAGCCGTAAGGTTAGGGAGAGCATTGGCCACAGCAGCAGCAAATCATGGGGCCCTCGCCGTAGGAACATCATCATCTGAGTTCTACGTGAGTCACCATCTGAACGCTCGAGAAAACAATTAGCAAACGAAAACAAGATGGTTACGAAGAGAGTTAACGCATAAGGAACCAGTGCTACCCAATCCTCACAGGTCATAGCCTAAGCTCTAAGGTCATAAGACCTCATCATGATTAACCTGGCTCTGATACCATAAATTGTAACGCCCCGACCCAGAAGGGTAGAAGTATTACAAATATGGTGTGACATCAAAAGCATACACAATCATAACACAAGCATAAACAGCGGAAGTCTTAAATAAATAACCAAAGGAAATAAGTCAACACGACTTAAGGTACATAAGTTCTCAAGGATAAACACATCCAAACGAAATACACAATGTCCTTGAAGGAAACAATTCGTATTAATCAAAGGTAAGGGGGGCGGGGGAAGAACGTCTAGGGTAGTCCACACTCAGCACTCATAACCCAAAAGCAACCCCAGCTCCTAGCTTAGATACCTGCCGCAGGAAAAGAAAGTGCGGCTGAGCTTACAAAGCCCAGTGAACAGATATATACAATCGAAAGCAAAAGATAACGGAAATCAAAGGATATGATACAAGGTACAAAGGATATCATAATACATGACCAAAGGGATACAAATATAAGGTAAGACAAATCAGAAGATCAAATCATAGTGTAAGGTAAAATGAAATCAGAGATCAAATCAAGTCCAATTACCAAGCCCAGACAAATCATATCATAGTAACCATGGAGTCGCGAGCTCCAAATTGTGAAAGACGTGGAATGCACCCAAACATCAGTCACCAAATATCCATATATCATAATGTCATAATACATCGAATACAAAACAAATCTAGGATGCATCCATACACCCCTTAAACAAATAATAATATTCATAATGCGCATATAATATCAAATAGGGGACGGCATGAGAAATCACTCACTCACACATGAGTCATGGCAAAGGTGCATCAATGACACGGCCATGTTACCTTCATGGCTAGGAAACAAATAGTGGCTCGGGTCTCAAACTGAAGGGTTCAAAGCAAAGTCATATCAAAGTTCATTTCAAAGGGATCATAGCAAAGGTTCAATGCCAAAGGTTCAAATATCAAAGGTAGCATAGCAGGGTTCAAATAGAACATAATAACAGATCATATAAGAGAACCAAGATAAAAGGCTCAGAGCAAATGTAGCAAATCACATAAGTAATCAAAGATAGAGAGGAATATGTCATGAGAAACCTTAACGATAAGGTTAGAATATCTGTACCTTATTCCGAAGCAAAGCAATAATCAAAGAAACACCACAGGAATATCAAAATCACTCCCTCTTGACCGAACCTAAAGAAATGATGAATTCGAATTACAAACCATTCATTTAAGTTATACTTTCTATTTTTAGTAACTTTCCATTTTTAGTAACTTTCCATTTTTAGTAACTTTCCATTTTTAGTAACTTTCTATTTTTAGTAACTTTCCATTTTTAGTAACTTTCCATTTTTAGTAACTTTCCATTTTTAGTAACTTTCTATTTTTAGTAACTTTCCATTTTTAGTAACTTTCTATTTTTAGTAACTTTCCATTTTTAGGGTTTAATATGCAAAATAAACAATTTTCAAGGTTAAAAGTGTAAATATCAAAGTTTCACTTTTTATTCAGATTATACCTTCCATTTTCTGTATTTACAAGTCAAACCCTTAATTTTACATAATTTACATATTTAGTCCTTTTGGTTTATTAATTAATTAAACATTATCTTTAATTATCCATAATTACAAAACAAGTCCTTATAGATTCAAATATGACAAAATCATACTTTATACATTAAATACTAACCAAACCTTCCACTTTTCAGAATTTACAATTTTAGTCCCTCTATTTTAATTAATTAATTTCTAATTACTTATTATATGTAACTAACCATTTTAAATCCAAAATAATATCAATATGACCTTTTATACCCCCCAACTTATTTTATACAGAATATAATAATTATAATAACATGTCTAAAACAGACCCCATAGTTTCAGAAATTACAAAACAAGTCCTTATACTTTTAAAATCACAATCGGCTAACAAATAAATCACTAAAACCCTAATTAAATTTTTCCCAATCACAACCACAATTATTACCCAATCATTAGCATTTATTTCACCTGGAAAAATTATCAAAACCCTAACCCTAATTCATTTTATCACTTTTCTTCCCTTTCTTCCTTTATTCGAAAATCGGCAAACCAAGTAAATCCCCAAATAATTATTCGAATCTCTTCTAAATTTTTCCAACAATTTATCTGAGTCATATATGATATAAAAAACCTTAGAAAAATATAAAATCAATTGTACAAATAATTTTTATGCCGATTTCATAATTAGCTAAAAATTAGGGTTTCGAACATGTTTTAATTTATAAAATCAATATAACATGCATGAATATTTTTCTTAAGCATAGAACGAATTAATATGATGAAAAATGAGATACAAAAATACCTTTGATGATTCTTGATGATTTTATGAATTTATGCTATTCGGTTGTGTTATTCGAACCAAAACAATTACCACAATCGAACCAAGCACTCTACAATCTTTCCAATATTTTTCCCACGATCCTTGATCTCCAAAACACCTTAGAAAATTCGTGCTTGCCCTTGGAAAACTTTGGTGCCGCCTCTTTTGTATTTTTAGGGTTTCGGTGGTTATGGTTTTTAGGTTTTAACAAATAAGATGTATAAAAGAAATATATTAGGTAGTTTGACCGATTTTATGGGCTTTCTAAATGGGCTAAATCTGATTTGTAACTTGCCATATTTATTTTGTAACTATCCATATTTAATTTACTTTAATTTGTAATAAATACATAATTAAATACACTTAATTTCGGCATAACTTATATATACATAATTATTAATTATTTTTCTTATATAATATAAGGTATTTTAATATTAAATATTTTTCATAATTGTCACATGTTGTATTTTCATAATTTCTAACATTTAAATGAAGTTTATTTAAGCTTTTATGGAATTTTCTTGCATTAGGGGTATTTTGGTAATTTTACACTTGTTGAGATTTTTAGATTTTACAAGTGTAGTTGATCTCTGGGCCCTGTAACATACGGCTAACGAAGTAAATGGGAACTTGCTTCCCCTTTCTTTCCGTCATTAGGACTGCGTTAACGACCTCTTTTGCGGTTGTCAAATACATGATCAGCTCCTCTTTTTCTGTCGGCGCAGCTAACATTGGCAGCTCGGCTATTAATTGCTTCATTTGTTTAAATGCTATTTCTGCTTCCGCGGTCCATTGAAAATCGCTTTTCTTCGTGCACTTTTTTAAGGTTTTAAAGAATGGCAAGGACTTCTCCGCAGATTTAGACAGAACCTGTTTAAGCTTGCCAATTTCCCGTTTAACTTTTGCACGTCCTTCAAACACCTTGGGGATGGTAGGTTAAGGACCGCCTCTACCTTGTCCGGTCATACTCTTAGTCCATCCGCATCCACTTTGTATCCCAAGAAAGTGCCTTCCCTCATCCCAAAGGCACATTTTTTGGATTTAACTTCATGTTTATTTCCCTGAGAGTTCTAAACGTTTCTTCTATGTCTCTAATCACTTCTTTTTCCATTCAAATCTTAATGACCAGATCATCGACATATACTTCCAAGTTTTGGCCAATCTGTCTTTGGAAAGCCTTATCCACCAGGCGCTGGTAGGTTGCTCCAGCTTACACTTGTTGAGATTTTTAGGTTTTACAACTTCTTCCCCTCTAAAAAAAAATTTTGTCCTCGAAAATTGAAATGAACCGGAACGAAAACGAAATGAGAACGAAACGAAAACATACCGAACTAGACAAAGAATTATTATACATCCGTTATTAGTGATAATTGCAACGAATACAATTAATATAGTAACAATGTATTATCCCGTTATTGCCTTGTTTGGTCTTGTCTGGTCTGGTATAGTCTGGTCTCATGGCACACAAACTGACTAGTGTATATATATACCCAAAATGATGTGATATATATATAATTATATATAATATAATATATAATAAATAAATATAATATATATAAATAATTATATATATATAATATATAAATAAATAGTATATATAATATATATATATATATAAAATATTATATATATATAATATAAGGCCCACGGTGATAAGTTAATTGCCATATACTAATAAATTCAAATATAGTGTGTTTGGTTACTTATCCGGCTAACACAAACAGGATTCGTCAATCCCGATAGATCTATCCACAATATTTGCGTTCACCCGTAAGTGATTAATGGTCCATGATAATGAGGGACTTTTGGCATAAAGTAACTTAGACATTAGTGATAATGGTATATCAGATTAGCATATAGCTTGTAAAAGCACTTGTATTCGTAATTTATAGCATGTATTCCCCTCACGGGTTTATGAAAGCATTAAAGAGATTAAAAGTGATGCTATGAACTCACTAAGTCTTTGAAAAGTAATCACATTGTTAAAAGAGTTTATAATAAGCATGTATCCCCCTCACGGGTTTATAAAGCATGTAAATAAGTAAAGGCGAGGTTATGAACTTCACGCTATGATAGGTAGATGGTATAAATATTATAATGAAAGTTGACTACGCTTAATCACAATCTTAACCGGGAAATGTTGACATAGTAAAATGATAGTAAACAGCCACGTCACGCAACCTGAGTAAATATGTTGAGTCTTAGGAAGATTGTACTCTAGAACTTTAGTTTTAAGAGTTATGAGTTTGATTGAAGAGTTTGGAATTATTGTATCACTGTTCGGGCCATCATAATTCAGAAGTCATTCAGTAAACGTTTGAGGAGCTAGGGCACTTTAAATCATAAACCCAACAACTCAGTCAGAACGTAATACCAAGATGAAACTCCTTAATATGAAGCTCCCTAGTATTGTGATATGATATAATCGGTTTTAAGCGTTTTAATCCATATCTGGAAATGTTAAGCACGAGAAGCGTTAATTAAAGTTATGTCTTGTAAGGTTTTAAACATGATTTTATACTTTTTCAAAATGTTACATTTTAGACCCTTGAGTTTGAAAAGTGGCAAAATATACCCTTGGGGTTTGCACTTTTACGAGTTTGGTCCTTCAAGTTTAAAAGATATACCAAGTAAACCTTGTACTTTGGAAAGTGACATAATAGACCCCTATAGTTATAACTTTGATAAAATGACATATTCAGCCCTTCTAGTTATTAATTTTAGAAAGTTACGATATATACCCCTTGCATGGATTATAATTACAAAACATGTCCAAATTGTCATGCAAGCTTATTTTAACATTTCAATAGACATTTATAAGTTATAATAAACTAAAATATGAAGATTTAACGCAACGCAAGTTTAAAATAACGGTTCGTTAAGCTAAGAAGCAAAACGGGTCAAATTAGGATTTTAAGTTCAAATTCCTTTATTAATCAATAAAGTGGTTATTTTAATATTAGTTAAACATGCTAGGATAGATTATAACAATATTTAATTATTATAACATTTAGTTTTAAGAAAAACGCGAAATTAGGGTTTTCGTGTGTACGTATTTGGATCAAAATGTCAAATGAGCATAAATTGAGATTATGAAACTTTAACAGGATAATATATAGGATCATCTGAACATTATAAAAGTGTAGGAAGCAGAATAGAACATTCAGAACCTGGGATTGAGCTTATAGCTTGAAAACGGGTCACAATCGGGACGTAAAGCATCGTACGCCGTAGAATAACTACTCCCGTCTTATATTTCTGGTTTCTTCAGCTTCACTTCTGTTCTTGGTACGTCCTTAATCTATTAGAAATACATATGAAGCAAAATATTTGCTTGCTAATGGGTTTATAGAGGAGGAGTGGGGGATGAGTAGAGAAATGGAAGCATAACACTATCCTATTTTATAGTGTTTCAACCTAAATGCCAAGGTTGTATCCCCTATGATTCTATATTAGGACGATGTGAACAGCTAAGGGTGATGAGAGAGTCTTGAGATGTTGTGGGGGTGGAGTTGTTATAACTAGAAACTAGCTTGAGGTTGTTGTCCTTGCCTTGTGATGACGTGTGTAAACAATGAAGAACAAGAGACCATGTGCCAATTTTTTACCAAGAACATATAATATTTTTGATATAGCAAGTGGGTAACTGCTATGGATCATGTGGGGTGAGTCATGAGGTGCTTGATTGCAATGAAAAGTTCTAAAATGGGTCATTTTGCAAGATTATGGGTCGCGGGTCATTTAGGGCTTATTTAGGGTTTTCAAGCTTGTAATTCATGTACATTTGATCAATAATGATGGATTAATGTTTGTAAGGATTGTATTAAGGATTAATAACTGAAATTGATAGTTTGGTTCGGTGGGGGGGGGGGTGTGTGGGGGGTGGGGTTTAAAATGAGCGAATGAGTAAACGGTCCAAAGTTCCAATATGGCACAATTAGGTTTTCTAGATTTATTTCTTGTACACTGTTATTAATATGGTGAATGAATTAAAGTGGTTGAAAATGTTGTAATTAATGTTATTACAACTTATTTGAGTATTGGTTTAGGTTACGAATGTGATAAAAACAAGATACGTATCATAGTGTAGTATTTATCTCGGGTTGGGATTCTGACTTTTTATTAGGGTTTTAAGAGAAAAAATCTGTATTAAAATTTGAGGAATAGAATAATTAGGGATTACACATTGTTTATTGAGTGTAGTTGCTTGTACATAAGTGATGGTGAAGAAATTAGAATGAAAACGAGGCAAAAAAGCAATTTTTGCGAGTATTCATGCACATGATTTTGTACATTGTGCTTTATAAGACTTGTAATTTGACTTGGATGGAGTTTAGTATTCAAAATGATATGTTATAATTACTTGTACATATCTTTAGTATCTAGTGATATTACTATAGATAATAACCCTTCATGAAATTAGGGGTTTAAGAGGTATACGATAAATGGTTTTAAGCCCGTTTAGATATAACGTTTGCGAAGAGTACATAATAGGAATAATTACCATGTAAAACGGAATAATGAAATTTCACTTGACATGTTATGAAGAATTGCATTACATAATAAAAAGATCGTAAAAGCCAAATGATAGGTTTGTGTGAGCACGTCTACTTTAGTTATTCAAGTTACATGACCATCCTGAATATTGACAAACAATGAAATTGAAATAAAGTGAAAATTTCCCTTATAAATGTGAACATATAAAAAAAGTTTATGAAATTCTGAGTTGTAAAATACTCTTATTCATCCTCATCCCACTTGCACCCCAAGAAAATGCCTTCCCTCAGCCAAAGGCACATTTTTTGGATTTACCTTCATGGTTTTTATTTCTCTAATAGTTCTAAACGTTTCTTCTAAGTCCGATAACCCTTCCTTTTCTCCGTTCGGTCTAATAAAGACCAGAGCATCAACAAATACATCCAAGTTTAGGCCAATCTGTCTTTTGGAAATCATTATCCACCATGTGCTGTTAGTTGCTCCATTCATTCTTAAGTCCGAACTACATTTATTGAGTATACAAAATATTCCTAGCTTGTTATAGAACAGTTTATGGTGATATACCCTATGTATCATCCAAGAAGCATTTGAAAGGGTATCCGCAGAGGGATTCTACTTTCCAATCTATTTCCGGCAATGGGTAACCGTCTTTAGGGCATGCTTTGTTTAGATCCTTGAAATTCACGCACAATCTCCCCCAACCGTCGTCGTTGTTTTTACCATACTGTGTTTTAGACATCCAGCTATGTCTTTTTAAAAAATAATAATGGACTTCTTTCATGATACCGGTGTCCACCAACTTTTCTACTTCTTTGCAAATTGCTTTATTTCTTTCTGGTGCTTGTCCTCTTTTCTTTTATCTAATGGGTAAGCATCCTTCATGGATATTTAGTCTATGTTCGGCTAAGGTTTACGGAACTCCGGTCATATCTGACAGTTTCCAAGCAAACACGTTAAGGTGACGTCTTAAGAGCCCGCATAGCTCTTTTCGCCCTTCTTCCATCAAGGTTGAGCGTATCACTACAGTTTGTTCCGGATACTCTAGGTGGATTGCCACCTGAATTTTTTCTTCTGAGGCTTGGTTAATGACAGGTTGCGGCATCCCTGGTTCTGAAACCATCGAGCATTCTAGTGGGATAACCCTGTTGCTCCGTAATGTGACTATTCCGCCAACTACTGGGAATTTTAGCATTTCGTGTGCCGTGGATGGGATTGCACGAGCTTCCTTACCCCAAGACATCCTAATCAAAAATATTTTCCCCCCCCCACCCCATGTAGGGAGAGGTGAATCTTACAACCATGAAGTTTATCCGAGCGGAAGTTGAGTGTTCCTCATCACCTATTTTTACTAGCAACGATATTTGCCCCAGTGGCCATATTATTTCTCCGCTGAACCCGACCAATGGTGTAGTTGCAGGGACCATCTGATTTCTAACCTCTAGGCGGAATCTATTAAAGCAATGTTCATACAAAATTTATGAGGAGGAACCTCCGTCCACATACATGCGATGTACGCAATGTCCTCCTATTTCAGCCTCAATAATCATGGGGCCTTCCATTCCGTCCTCTTCTCCTAGCGGCAAAAAGGAGATTACTGACTCCGAGGAGAAAGTTTGAGTAATCCTTTGCCTTGCTATCCTCTGCCATGATTGGACCATTAATATTGCCAGCGACTTATCTTTTGCTGGGGTTAACCCCTTTTTTGCTGCCTTTGCTTGGTCTTTTCCATTATTTTGCTTCAATTCCTTGATTAAATGCGACAGCTTTCCGGCCTTTAGCATTTCTTCTATTTGTCTTTTTAGGTGCATACACTCATCAGTGGTATGTCCTACTTTCCCATGAAATTCGCAGAATTTGTTAGCATTTCTTTTCTCTACTGGGGTTGTCATTGGCGGAGGAGGTTTGAACTTTCCTTTGTCCAGAGCCAGAATTTCTTTGGGTGTCTTTGTTAAAAGAGTGAATCTGTCTTGCTTTCGCTTCATTCTTTGTTGGCTCCGGAAGCTTCCCTTCTTGAAGTTTTGCTTTTGTCCAACTTCTTACTATTTCCAAGACGGGAATGACCTCTTCCGTTCGAGGTTAGAAGCCGCTACCTCCCCTCTGAGGAACCCTGCGGTTACCCTCATTATTTCATTCATTGACCTAGGGATGTTGTCATGTAGCCGCTTGATCAGCTCAGGATTGGTAATTCCGTGCATGAAGCCGGAGATTTTCATGCATTTCGGAGCTCCCTTTACATCCCTACATTCAAGTTTGTACCTCTGTACGAATTCTTCTGTGGACTCCCCGTCCCCCTGCTTAATATTGTGAATTTCAACAGGATCTTTGCTGCATTTTTCTACTGGAGGTAGTTTTCTAGGAATGCTTTCCTTAAATCGTCATAACTGTCGATTGACTCTTTCGGAAGGTCATCAAACCACACCCTGGCATTTCCAGTGAGCGTGGAGTTGAACATGTGGCACCAGGTTGGCATTGCCCAGCGTTCCATTTTGGCGGCCGCTTGAAAGATTTTCAAATGGTCTTCTGGGTCTTCGCTTCCGTCATAGGTTTTTATATGACTAGGCATTCGAGTTCTTGGGAAGTCGAAGTAACGGATCCGAGGAGTGAAAGGATATGTTTCTTCACATACCCATGGTTGGGATAGGTCATCCTCAACACTCGACTTTTGCTTCTTTGGCTTTGACTTCCAGTGCCCTCCTGCACTTCCTTCACTTTCTGACATTGCTTTCGTTCTTCGCGAGTAGTCTCTCTTGTGGCGATGTTTCTCAAAAGCGATTTCTGTTTCTCTAGAGCGAGAACTTTGGTAGCAACTTTTTGTGTCACTACGACTACTGTAGCATGACTTCCGCCCTGAGTCTTTTGAATGTGCGGACACAATCTTTTCCTTATCTCCTAGCCTATGAAACACACCCTTTTTCCAATCTTTTGAGCACTGTTCTTCTTTCCGGATCTTTCTCCTTTGGTGATTTGGAACGGCCGTGCCTTGGTTCCGAGCTTTCGGACATGCTTCGAGTACGCCTAGGTCCAATCCTTTCCTTAAGGTTCCTTCTTCTTCTCGGCGTACCTGACTAAGAATGCCGCGAGGCTTCTTCGAAGTTAAGGCGTGCTTTTACTGCTTTGAGCTTTTCTTGTTGCACCTTCTCTTGGTGCACTTTTTCAGCTATGATTGGTAGAATTTGATGGTAATTCTTGTCGCAATATTCTCGCAGAGCTTCGTCAGAAACAGGCTTGACCGAGTCTTGCAGAGCATGTTTTTTCCCTAGCGTGTTCCTCACGGCGGACGTGGGTTGGCCAAGTGGAGTTTGCTCGTTAGTGCTCATGATGAGTATTTTAGAAAATGTGGTTGCATAAGGGTCCCACGGATGGCGCCAACTTGTTAGTACAAAATACGTTATGGGCTAAAGATATGGATCTGAGGTCATTATCGGGTTGGGCCGATGAGTTGGATCTTGTACTAAACCAAGTAATGATCTGAATTCCCTGCACAAATAGAGGCAAACCGTTAGTCTTACCGTGGGGACGGACCCCACGGTTAGACTCCGGCGTGAGAGTAGGTACACATTTTTGTCAGAGAATATCAGAGTATGTGTGTGTATATGAATAAGAATGAATATTGTACCTTTTGATGTGACAGAGATCCTATTTATAGGTGAGCGAAATACTAGGTTTTCCTAATATTTCGCCAATATTTTGCCTGCTTCGTTAATGGCCAGAGTGGGGCCCTTGTCGGGCAAGGGTCCGCGCTAATCGCTTATTTGCGGATTCGGACAATCTTCCGCAGGCTTCCTACGAAAGCGGTCCGCGTCCGTCTTGTCATACTCGAGCCGTGCCGGTGCAGTCCCGGGCTTAATATTGGCTCGTTGTATTTGTTATTGATTTTAGTTGGGCCGAGGCCCAATTGTGAGGGTACAACCCAGGCCCAGAAGCCTGGTATGCCCATTATACGTCATCAGTTTACATTACTTTCTATCTAGTTTTCTATGATAGATTATTAGTTTTTTACTATCTATAATAACCAATGTTTTAAAAACCGGTTTTTAAATTGACTCGGTCGAGCCACCGGGTCACGGTTCAACCGGCAGTTCAACCGGGTTTTTTGGCCAAAACCGGCTTTCGATCACCTGACTGATTCATGGTTCAACCGGCCGGTTCAACCAGGGTTTTAAAACATTGACAATAACTATTAGATATTCGTTTCCTACCTTCAATCGATCAGTTTTATACATAAATTAGGATTCTTTTTATTAGTTTTCTTTCCTTATAAATACTGATATGTATGACGGTGGTTTCCAGTCAATCATATACCATTAGTTTTCTTAATTAGTTCTTTTCAAGTATTCTTGTTTGAGACGACTCCGAGCGTTGTCTTCTCCAAATCTATCTCGTGTTGATTTCCTCATAAGAATCAAAACCTGTGTAACAAATATCCACCACGAAGCTATCTTACGATAAAGATCACACACTGTATAGCAAGCAAAAAATAGGTGCATAGACGATTCCACCTCCTTGTTTGCATATAGGGCAAAAGATGATTGAATTCTAATCCTCTTCTTGCAAAGAGATTCAAAACTATAGGAAGATAAACAAACCTTACTTACCAAGCCATAACATTTATGTTGATCGGAACGTCTTTGACCCATCAGCTATAATAGAAAGGACCCTGTAATTTCTATCATCGATGTATTTCCACCCGAAGCGACAAAAAAGGCTCCCGTACCCACCATGGTTCACGTCATCTACTTCATGTTAAGGCATCTGCAAACCTTCAAGAGACGTCTTTAGCTCGGATAAACTGCATCAGTTCAACACCATCCCTCGGCATGCGACGCAGCGAAGAACCCAAATCAACCTGTTCCATCTTATCAGCCACCAAAGATCCATCTTTATAATTCAGAGCATACACTCTAGGATATCTATTTTAAAAGTTGTATCACGCCTTCCAAACTTCCTCCCAGAATAAAGGAAGCTACCCATGCCACTTATTTTCTACAAACTGATCAATCCATATCTAGATTTTTAAGCTTATTAACTTAATTAACAATATCGATCCAAGCCGAAGGGTGATGTAACTTATATTTTACCAATTCTTCCATCTTGCCATTATCTGCTTTAAATAAATCTAGCCCACAAAGATTTTGCCATCATTATAAAAGCCGCCACAACCCATTTTAAAAACAATCAACACTCCTATTTAAAGCAAAGTACTGGCGAGACTCCCAGACCCCTTTCTCTTTTGAGCCACAGCTCTGCTCCTCTTAAACCAACACATCATTAGAATCGGCTCCATTAAAAAAATTACATCTGATAGCTTCCATTTTCTTTAACACTTGCGAAGGAACCTTGTACATAGACATATAGTAACATTTGGCATCGAGCCCAAGACCGATTTCAAAAAGGGTTAATCTCACGTATAGAAAGCGTTTTCATCTTCCACTTAGAAAGCCGAAAACGAAGCCTATTGATCACCTCATCCCAAGATTTTAAACGACATTAGACCACCAACTCTAACGCCGCAGTTATCTAGACAATCTCTTTCAAAAGAAGAAAAGTTAACAGATCAGTATATTAAAACATTCATATTATTTTTCGTACCAGAGTGTTCCATCACAAATTGAACTTTTTCTTGTCGAATTACTAAAATAAACCTCAACACATATTTTAACTATCAACAATCCACAACAACTTTATACTTAAATCAGAATAAGCACGAAACGCATTATGTATATACATTTACACCAGTTACCTCTTGTAATGAGGGGGAGTAAATAAACATAAAACGGTTAACAAAAAAATAGGATAAAATCGTTATTTTCTTATAAATATAAAAAAATGGCGAAATATTGAAATAATTAAAATAATTTTGAAATTGTTACCAGTATTAAACAGCTCGATGTGAACTTAATCGCATCGGTTGTTATCGGTCTCCTGGCACATTTACTTATTATAGTTAAGTTGAGTAGTTTGCCTATATAACAGGCGGGGATGTGTGATTCACCTTCATCCATTGTATTTAATTATTTTCTGGAGTAATAAAATTTACTGGGGAAACCTTTTATCCAAAAAAAATGGCGAAATAATTTACTTTTTACTAATTACTGTAGTTGAAAAACGTATATATATATACATGCTGATCAAATGTGGGATAAGAGAAAATTATTCCTCATGTAGAGCTGAAACATATGTCGCTAGAAAGATTGTTGAGAAAATATACATCCTTTCCTAATAAGTGGTTATTCACACCAGGGTTCCATGATGTATGAATGCAGTTATTCATACAACACTTGTCACTGCGGAAATAGAAAAAGTACAATGGTGCGGTATCCAAATAGCGAAGATTATAACCATAAAGATTGCGAATGGTATTCAAGTCACCTCCTCAATTCGTAATGCAAGCAACCATTGAAATTTTCTTGTTAATTTTTATTTGGTCTCGTAATTCTGTCAAAAAATATATACCGCGAAGTACGTAACTTTGGAAATTAACTCATGCACGTCGGTGGCTGCTAGTAGAAGCAGCCATTATTAGTCTATAACATACACACAATTTAAAAAACAATAAAGATAAGTTTGTCTAATAATTAAAATCAGAGAAGAAATCCCCTCCGATGTCCCCATTTTTTCTTAGTTTTTTCTATCCACTTCAATTCTTTATAAATACATGAAGTGAAGCAGTGGGTTTTACACTTTTAAAGTCACCTTTAATCCAAAGGGCACGTAAACCCCGTGATATACTAACCTTTCTTGATCACCTTTAGATTTCATACAACCACCAAATATATATTCACACACACTAATCGTTGTAGAGATACTAAGGAAAGAAGAATCCATATATGAAGTTTTTCTTTCCGGAGCTAGGTTTCTGTTTCGGCGCTACTGTCGTAACGCCGGATATAGAAACTAGCTCCACTAGTAATACTCATGCCCCAACTACTCGCCCACGTGGGGTAAGGCGAGTAAGTTCTAGCAAGAACTGGAAGCCGGATCTCTCAGCAATCGCTGAAGATGGTGGCGTGTTGAACGTGTCTCGGTCAAGTCATGATCGGTTAGTGTCACAAAATCTGAGAAAAAAACGTTGAACAAAGCTAAAAAAGCAAGATCTCGATCATATAGTGCCGGTGATTACAGGTAAATTTGTGTGTTTCACTAGCTATGCTAGATAGAAAATTAAGTTTTTCTAGAAAACTTACTTTATCATAAAAATTTAAGTACACTAACTTAAAACCAACTAATTTGCTCCTTTAAATTCATGTTAAAAATGCCCTTTTAAAAAACATGTTGGTTATTGTATTTTTCAACTTGCTTGAACTAAGCTAACTGTAATAATTGGTAGATTGGTTATATAAAGTTGTTCATTTTTATTCCTGTAATAATTGTGGATGGCGTTATAAATTATTTATCCGTGTAGTCATGCTTACAAGCTTAATCCACTTGATTATCAAATAGCTCATTATGGGCACGAATCAAAGAGTTTAATTTAAGACATTATGATATATATGATGTGATTTGATACCTAATTGTAGATTACTTGTTGCTTGTGATCGACAAATAAACAAGGCCAACTATAGTTGAACTAGCTATAAAAAGATTTAATTTGTATATGACATGGTCAACTTTGAAATAGAAACATTGAAATTGTCGTGATAAATATTTTTAATGTTGATTGCAGGAAATTTACTCACACGATGGCGATCCCAGCCTTCTCTCCAACGCCGTTTGTGTTCTGACTTTGATATAGTATTATGCAATGTGTCCTTGTAGTGGTATCGTTCATGCTGTTTAATTAATATGAATATTGTGAATAACAAGCAAGATTACCCGCCGTTGCTGCGGCGTTAATTTTTTTGCGTGTTTTTGTGGCATTAATTTTTTTTTTTTTTTTTTCGACTTTTTATTTTTTCGTCTCAAAATTAATATTTGTTTGTTCTAAATATTAAAGACATCACGCGCGTTTTTTTTTTTTTTTGCACAGACCGAGATAGAAAAGTCGTAAATAGTTAAGAAATGAGAGTACGTCCCATAAATGTTTTTTTTTCTTATTTTTGGCCAAAGAAGGGAGGGGATTATAAAGTTTATTTATTTTATTTTTTTATGGCGAATGAACAGTAACCGAGCCTAGTGTTTTTTTTTCGGGTTATTTTTTCGTCTCATGTTTAATATTTGTTTTGTTCTTATCTTAAATGACAGTCACGCCGTATTTATTTTTTTTTTTTTTGGCCCAGACCGATAGAAAGTCGTAAATAATTAAAAATGAGAGTACGTCCCGTAAATTTTTTTTCTTCTTATTTTTTGCCCAAAAAGGGGAGGGGAATTATAAAGTTTTTTTTTCCCCCTGATGAACAGTACCCGACCCATGGCCGGTACTGTTCAATTATTTAGTAAAGTTTTTTGGCTGATGAACAGTACCCGAGCCCAATGGGCTACTGTTCATTTTACTGTAGCAGATGGACAAAAACGACGTAGTATAACTTGTCAAATGTGTATTACCATAGATCTCCCATGGCTTTGTAAATTTGGTGTAAGGAACGAGATGGATATAATGGATGCTGCGGTTACTTATTTTTGTTCTTCAGAAGTATCTGTTAACATCAGCTAATTCATTAGAAACATCCTAGCTTTTAGCTAGAGTGTCATCAATATCCTGAATCATAAGAATCACCTATATAGTAAACAAACTCGTTTAGGATTCGCATTTCTTGCGAGCATAACAAATACGACAAATGGATTCATTCGAAAGTTCTGAAACACATCAAGCCCCCTTCTACAATACTGATTCATCTTATAGATTAGTATTTTTCGTACTATTAAACAATTTTTGTTAGTTTTTAACACAATTCATTGACCATCTTAATGACGTAGAAAATACTTTTATCAGCTGTTTACCTTCTCATATATCCAAAGTATCTACTGGTTGGTAAAAAGATAGCAATGAGTGAAGAAAACCACTCCTGAGACTGATATCCAAGCATTTTCGAGATATTCCTCAAGAGTTGGCATGTACTTATTATGAGTCCACTTCTTTTCCACCAAGAATGCTTCGCATAAATCTCCCCATTATAAGGTTAGAAGAATATAAAAGAATTTGATTGAAAACACACTAAATCAAAATGTCAATCTATTAAAGCTTGTGGCAGTGACTTTCTAGTACTAATAATATACTAACCACTTTTTGTAGAACTGGTATGATGTTTTCTCTTTGTGAAACTAAAGCATTATAACCCATTTCATTGATGGTATTATAAATAGCTAAAAAGCATATATGTAGTTTTTTTGGCATATGCTCAGCTAAGTTAATGTCACACCTAAAGAAGCAATACAAAAGGGCATGATCACAGTTTTTGTTATGAAATTTAAAAATTGTTAAACATTAAACAAGAAAAACATATTAGAAATGCAATTACGAGGGGAGTTATTTTGGATACCCTTTTTTTTATACCGAGTGACCAATCTCAGTCATCCATCTGAAAAAAATAAAGGAAGGGGATTAACCCACTTTTATTGATAGAAAAAACATAAAAAAACGGAGGGCATCTCGGTCATTTTACCTCACATACCTACCATTCTATCAATCAATCACACCCCGTCTTTTTCAGATCTGCTATTTTCTCTCTCACTAAACACGCACAACACATAATTTTACACTGATAAAAAAAACACACACTAATTTGGACGAAGACGAAGACCCTGTTCTTTTGGCCCTTTTTGAACATTTATCAGTTGGACCCAAAACCTTTAGTTCTTGTTTTAAACAGTCTCGATAAAAAAGAATTTTCTTGCAAAAGTGTGAATAGGTGGGAACACCCTGGTCCCTTGCATATTTTGATGACAACCGGACCCTTCCCCAAGGACCCGCCCCAGGCAATGAGCTCGTGTCCCAGCGACCTAATTAGCCAAGAGGTGGTTTGAACCTTGGTCATTTTCTTGCAAGACCCTCGTTGTCCACGCGCAACTTCCTCACAAAGGCCAGTGTCATGCATGTAACATGTAATTGATTTTGCGGTTTTACCTCTCTCAGTCTCATCCTAAGCAACACACATACAGGATTAATCAATGGTATAGATTAATATCTCAGATAGGAAAGAAGATATCAATCTGCTATCCAAATATATATCGTATACCGACGAAGTAGCCAACTCATTGCAAAGAGGAAAAACCATCGATGACCATTTCAAAAGATCGTGGTGTTCTTCCAAGAACACCCGTTCTTCTTTTTTGATCTACTGGTTGGTAAAAAGATAGCAATGAGTGAAGAAAACCACTCCTGAGACTGATATCCAAGCATTTTCGAGATATTCCTCAAGGGTTGGCATGTACTTATTATGAGTCCACTTCTTTTCCACCAAGAATGCTTCGCATAAATCTCCCCATTATAAGGTTAGAAGAATATAAAAGAATTTGATTGAAAACACACTAAATCAAAATGTGAATCTATTAAAGCTTGTGGCAGTGACTTTCTAGTACTAATAATATACTAACCACTTTTTGTAGAACTGGTATGATGTTTTCTCCTTGTGAAACTAAAGCATTATAACCCATTTCATTGATGGTATTATAAATAGCTAAAAAGCATATATGTAGTTTTTTTGGCATATGCTCAGCTAAGTTAATGTCACACCTAAAGAAGCAATACAAAAGGGCATGATCACAGTTTTTGTTATGAAATTTAAAAATTGTTAAACATTAAACAAGAAAAACATATTAGAAATGCAGTTATAAGTCGTAAACCTCTTGATAGCCTTTGTGAAGACCTTTAGCTCATCCAGAGATCCATACTCATCATAGATGTCATCTATAGTAGTTACTAATGCACCAACCTTTGTTATTCCTACACGGCAAGAACAGTATTGAGGTTCGAATACTATTCCAATGCTCCAAAAGAAGCATTCCATAAGACGATCCCTGATTATTCTCGACTTTCTTGCCAGCGTATATTTCTCCGCCATCTAGTTTTAGATAGGGAGACAAGTTGTTAGCGAGAAACCTAATAGGCCAGCAACATTCATGCCGATTTTTTGATATATGTAGTATTAACAAAAGATGAATTTTACTTTGACACTTCTCATATCTCTCTTCGGTGTTGATTGAACCATGTTGAAATCTAATATAGCAAGCTCAAGCAAAAGTCGATTTGCATCTTTTTGCTTAGCATAGGCTTGCCTATACCACCTAGCTAGTAATCTTAGCATCCTACGACACATACAGAGTTCCAATGCATGATTTATGTGTTCTAGCACTTTTGATTCTTCATCTTTACACTTCAACAAATTTGTAGTTGCAAATGTTGAAAATTTAGTGCAATTGAGATTTCAGATCACACTTAGTAATGGGTTTGGAGGTACGAAGTGTACACTCATCAAGTCAATGAACCATTATAGTATAGTGTAATTCAAGTAACGGATTCACGGAGTAACACTTTGATGAATTCATTAGGCTAATGTGAGTCCAGTGAGCTATACTCCTCAATGAGTATGCTGAGGGAATAAAGTCATCAGGGAGTCATCTCATTCAGGGTTCTACCTTTAATGAGTATACTTAGGGACCAAGCTCATTCAGGGAGCAAACTCATCAGTGAGTAAACATGCTGAACTAATTCTCACTAACTTGTAACAGCTTTGACCTATTCAAAGGCAGATATAACTGTAACTTAATGATCATGATTAATAGGTTATGTAACCATGATTTCTATAATGGAGGAACATCATGAGGAGATTAATGGGCTGATTAGTTCTCATAATTCCATTTACTATACTTAATATTCTCCTCTATAAAATAGATCTAAAACCTGTATGGAAAGATATAGAAAAACCTAAACACTTACAAGCAAAAAGAGTTCTTAAATGTGTGATCAAGAACAAACACTTGGTCTTATCCTAACCTAGAGACATTAGGGTCGAATAGTTTTTTTTTAAAGGTGATTACATAATTGGAAGTGATATCTGGTTATTGATTATCTTTACCCAAGTAGGAATCCTACTTAAAACCAACAATCAAAAGAAACTATTTTGTGATAATCAATGTCAGCTACCATGAAGCATGTGGCTGCTAACTTCTCCAAACTAGATAAGTTTGAAGGGATGGACTTTAGGAGGCGGCAAAAGAAGATGCATTTTTTCTTAACTAGCATGCTTGTGGTGTATGATCTGAGTACACCAATTCGAGATGATGGGGATGAACCTATTGTGGAAGAAACAAGGAAAAGAGGCAAGTGGGGGAATGTGTTGATCCCGTTCTAACAGATCTTTAACTCCTTAGCTGATATAAGGTTTTGTTGTATTGGATAAATCCAAGACAACTATGGTAGAAACTTTGATTGGAAATATCACAAACTATGCGGAAACTAGGTTGTGATACTAAGAAGAATAATAACAATAAACCAAACTTTCAGCCTTAATATATTAAATACGGTTACTTTGAATAGTAACAGAGGGTTTAACAACCTGTGAAGCTAAAAGCTAACTATATAGAAAGAAGCGTGTGTAGATGATTATGTGAAGATGAATTATATTTTCACTACACCCCTAAGTCCTCCTTTTGATAGAGTACAAAGGCTCCTAGTAGGTTACAACACATTTAATACCTTCCTAAGTATTATACATTAATGCATTTAATGCTTTCCTAATAAACCTTGTAACCTCCTCATCATATTTAATACTTATCAATACTTTCCATAAGTATTCAACCTTCCTAGTCAACATATTTAATATAATAAGGAAACTAAATCATTTGAATATCAATCCTGATCTTCATATCTTTGACCATATCTTCTACAATCTTCCATCTTTTGTAGAATCTTCATTATGTTGATTTAGTCCCTCCTGTTTCATTAGTTTAAACATTATTAAGGAATCTTTAATTCTCAACAATCCTCCCTTAAACTTGATATTCATCTTGTTAATCATCAAGTTTCTTGAATGAAAGATTCCCAACAATCCTCCCCTAAACTTGATATTCACTTGTTAATCATCAAGTTTCTTCACTATACGCTCCATAAACACCAGGAGGGTGTATCCAAACCCTTCTTTGTCATCTTCTGCTCTTTTACTCCTTTGTTGTGCTTCAGCAGCTAAGTTGGTGTAGCAGTAGTAACAATTTATTCAGTTTAATCCTCCCCTGTTTGGATACATCTGCAAAAAATCTTTCTTCAGTAGATGAGAGGTCTTTAAATTCTCCAAATCGCGAACCATGGTAAGAAAATTGGTACAAAGAATCATCAATTCAATAAGTTCAAAACTATCCTCATTACTTGGAAGTGAATCATAGAAATGTATAGTTTTTGGCAAACCACCAGCCATAAACGGATTTGATGATTCTTTACCGGTTGCCGTTTGCCCCGGAATAGCCAATCCTTTATAATAAAACATGGTGAATTGATAACCATATAGTTTTGGGCAAACTATTAGACATCAACGGATTTGAGAAGTCTTTACCAAGAGCCGTTTGCTTTGGACTAGCCACTTCTTTGTCGTAAGACATGGTGAATTGAGAACCATATAGTTTTTAGCAAACTATCAGCTATGAACGGATTTGAGATTTCTTTACCAGATGATGTTTGCACTGGAATAGCTAATTCTTAGTGTCGGTTAGACATGGTGAATTGATTACCATTTGTTGTGTTGAAATGAAACCAACACCTGAAAATTCTCCTATCCCTTGTAGCTTGCCAATTCTCAAAACCACTATTTATAAATTAGGCTAAGAACAAACTATCCGAGAACCAAAAACATGCTTTGTCACTCGATATCAAACAATAAACTATTATGAACGATAATTCTGTCTGAGATCCAAAAAAAATGTGAACTATTCGATTTCTGATAAAGCAAGCAGTACAAACTGAGTATGTCGGATAAAACAAACAGTTTTTAACTATTTTTCTCAGACGATGCAAGCAGTACAAATATTTTTCTCAGACAACAAAGGCAATATAAGTGAGCAGTATTAAAAATATCCAATAGTACTAACCTTTATTGCTCGAACAGTTTTAACCATACTTCTCCAAACAACACTATCATCTCTTCACATGGCAGTATTAATTACAAGCAAGACTTACACGCAAATAGTACCATTGAGCCCAAGTATGTATCAACTCGTGTGAACAGTACCGTCACAACATTAACATTCTTGCATAACTGTTTCAATGTAAAAATACCCAACAATACCTTTACGTGAACAGTACCATCATAATAATACATCCAATTTGTCAACCTGCATGGACTTCACATGATGTACTTTACATCATGTGTGTGAACATTACAATACTGTTTCATACAGTTTTCTTATAATCCCAAACAGTTGTAATCTATGACGCTCAAACAGTATAAACCTTTTAAGCCCAATGCCCCAACAGTATTAAAAATATCTTGCTTTTGAACCCATGTACGAACAGTACTATTTTTTTTTTGGAACGACAATTTGTGGCTACATGGCCCCTAGCCCAAAAGGCGTAGCGAGCCCACACAACTAGGTTGGGTCCAGCCCGGAAGGCAATGGCACCCTTCCCGTTACACACGCGGGAGGAAACCCCTAACGCCCTAGACAAGACTCGAACATGAGACCTTGCCTAGGAGGGTAAAACCTCCATACCATTGGACCAAATGCCCGTTGGTTACGAACAGTACTAATTAACTGCCTTTATAACCCTTTGAGCCCACGCTCTGCATATATACATACGCAAAGCTCAAACAGTAAACCCTACTGTTATAAACATGAACCATACTGTTATATTATCATGTTGCAGCTGCTTTTGTTATTAAATCCATACACGAATTAGGGTTTTGTGCTTCCATTCTCTTCACTTAAAACCCTAATAACCACACCTGCTCTTCATATTTTGCTATTGTTGCTGTTTGATATGTGTGAAATACACATATTCGTTTATACCGAAAATAGCACAATTAAACCCAAAACAGACTAAAAATGGCAAAAATATACTTGTTTTTGTGTTTTGTGTGTGCAGGTACGGATATATCAAAAATCACAAGAAAACAGTCAAAAAATGGGCAAACACGGACACGAGGAACGGAAGAGCACAAAAGAAGCCAAGGACTCAAAGCCAAAGCCAAGAAGAGTCAACCCTTGGTCAAATCTCAGTCAACAAAAGTCAACCATAAAAAGACAAAAACCCATAATTAACATTTAAGTCCCCCAAGTTTCAAAAGATTACACAAATGGTCCTTTAACTCTTAATGGGCCCTAAACCCTTTAAAACCCTACCCGGATCATAAGCCCAAAACAAAAGACCATTTACTAAGCCCATTCTCCCTTTACACTAAGTCCAAGGACCATAATTGCCAAATGACCAAAGTTTAAATCTAATTTACCCGTTTTCAGTTATAAATGGCGCCAAGAACATGTTATTATTCACTTTTTTCCCCAACTTTACCACACAGTCAAATCAAAGGGTTTTTTGCAATTAAGGGTTAAAATGGAGAATTCAAGTGATCAAGAACAAGATGGCAAGGACAAATCAATTAAATCAAGCTCCCTCATTGGCTCACTAATGCCACGTATACTCAAAGAAGCACAAGAGATGATGATGTTTGCTCTGGATCACTCACATAAGAAGCACAATCAAGTAAATCACACGGATGCCACACTGGCAATCCGTGTGAGGCTAATCATGATCCAAGGGTTGTAAATGATTTGCCAATCATTGAAGAATTGTACGGGCAAGATCAAAAGGAGCGTGGGCAGCAAGGAAGGCCTAGAATGTTCAGCTTCAGGCTATAAATAGCACACACTCTCACACACATTGTATCTTTTTTTCCTTTTTACACCTAGTTTAGCTTTTAGATTATTAATAGCTTATTGTAATTTTCTTTTAAAATCAGTTGTAATTTTCCTTTCAAGTTATGTAATCACGTTTTATATTAATGAAATTCAGTTTTAATCTTAAAAAATCTGTCATAAGCTCTCACTTCTTTTTAAATAATAAGCTAATGTTCAATAAGCTCTCTATAGCTCTCACTAGTCTCTAAGCTAGTGATAGAGCTTAATTCAGACTTATTAATCTACCTAAATAAATAAAATAAGCTAAAAACCTTGTCTATTGGATTATAAGCTTATGGAAGGGGATTCAGTTAAGGAAGGAATCCCATGGACTTTACTGGCTTATTTTAAATAAGCCAGAGCTGTTGATAAGCTCTTTTGAGCTCTTTTACCTTTGTTTGGCTAAGGTTACTGTAAGTCTTCATTTAAATTACTTTGTCCTTTAATTTTTAGCTTAATAATTGCTTATTAGTATAGATCTGCTTATTAGCTTTATTTAGTTGCTTATCTGAGCTTGTTAGTGTTTCTAATTGCTTATTAGTCATTTCTCATCATCTGTTTTAGGTTAATATAGACTAGATCTTAGTTTTCTTAATATTTGTCATAAAACCTTAAAAAACCTAAAAATTAGTTAGCATAGTCATAAATCTTTGATTCTAGCCTAAGTGATTGATAGATCATGTTTATTAAGGTTGTTTTAAGCTGTTAGTGATCTGGTATTAAGGTTTAGTTAAATAGATTTCAAATTCTTAAGCTTAATGAAATCTGTCATAGTCTAAAGGTGTGTTTGGATTAAGCTTGTTTGACCTCTTAAAGTCAAATGCAGTTTGTGATTTCTTTTTGGATAGTTTGATTGTCATAATTGATAAGGTTTTGAGTAGATTTGAGGTATTAGTTTAAGCTATTAATGATTTTATGGCTTAATAAGTTTGCCTGTGCACCAGGGGATTTTTCCCTTTGATTTTACTTGTGAAAATTTGATCCAAGCTCATTGAGCTTATTTGTGTTTGCATTGTGTTCAAACACACTCAAATAGAGTGTGAAGTGCAAGTTTTCCCTTAAGGAAACCTGCACAATTTGTGTTTGTGGCTTTGCCATTTTGCACTAGCAGTAGTAACCTCAGTTACTACTGTCTGTTTTTCTATTAGCTTTTTCTTAGCTTAATTGATTTTCAAAATGATTTTTAAAAGTTGTTTTAAGTAGTATTTCAAGTCTTAAAAAAGGTTTTATAAGCTAGGAATCCATAAGGATCCTCTAGCTTAATTAAAAATAAGCCTAAAGTCCCCCTCAGGGACTGTTTGATATAAAGCTACCAGTACTAACTTCTAAGTTAGTACTGTTGGGCTTATTTAGCTTTTATTAATAAGTTTAAGTTGTCAAACCTCTTTTAATTAGCTTATTAGAGTAGTTTAGATTAGATTTAAGCTTTCTTAAGTTAGAGTTAAGTCTGTTTTAGCTTTTTCTTAAAAAACTCCAAAAATTCAAAAACAGTCTGTAGCTTTTTCATCATGCTTTTTAAGTGCTTAATTGTTTTTCAAAATGCTTTTTGAAAGTGTTTTTAAGTAGAATTCCAGGTCTACTTTGTAGTGTGATAAGCCATTTGGTCATAAGGATCCAATAGCTTATTCCAAAATAAGCCCAAAGGTACCCATAAGGACTGTTTGGTAAACAGTTTTGAGTTAAGTGCTTATTTGTTTTTTTTAGCTTATTATGTTTTCTTTTTGCTTATTTTTAGCTTATATCTGCTTAGTAGGTTAGATTAGGTTAGTTGCATCTTAATTTGTTAGTAGTTAGCTTAATATAGCTTATTTGCTTTCATAAAATTTCTAAAAAGCCAAAAACAGTAGTATTAGAACTTAGCATTTCATTTTAGAATTTTAAGTTGTAGTACCTGATTTCTTTGTTTAAATTTATAGCTTATTAGTTGTTTGTTAAGCTCTCATAAGCTTAGCTTAAGTCTTAGCTTATTTTGCATTTGAGCTTAGCTCAATTTTGAGTTTTTTAAGTTAGAACCTGAGTTAGTCGTTTTGATCCTCAATGTTAGTTGGTTTTTAGTGTTTTCAGTAGAGTAAGCTTATTAGGATTAGTTTAAGCTCATCATAAGCTTCCAGGAACAGCTTTTGTTTTGAAATTTAAGCTTATATTAAGTCGTGTGCAAGAGTTTAAGTGTTAACAAGTAAAGTGAGCTTTTAAGCTCACTGTCAAAGTAATAAGCTATTTAATAGCTTATTAAGAGCTTTTCATAAAAAAATTCGTAAATTAAAAATGCTTATTTTGAGTTGCTAAACAACTTTGCTTTTATAAGATTTTCGAAATATAAAAAAAGGGGAAACCAAGGAGGTCTGGGGTGAGTCGGGCTCGAACCCCCGACCTCGACCTAGTCTCAACCCTTTTTCACACA
>BQNB010024948.1:0-60167 GCA_026074375.1 Tanacetum coccineum
CACTGTTCAATTGTGTGACATATATTTGTCACATATGTATATATATAGTGTGACTAATATTTCAAACTTATTTGTATATGTCACACGTCCCAAATTATAAGTGGCTAAATAATGAACAAAAAATTACCAGTTACCTCTAGTCACATAAATATTCAAATGTGTGACAATGAAATTCCGAAATGGTCACACAAAATGAGTGCAAGTGTGGCTGTTTATTTTATTCTGGTACATTTAGTCACATAAATATCAACTGTGTGGCCGTTCAAAAAACAGCATGTGTGACGAAATCCCAGATTTGTACTAGTGATCATTCCTAGACCTAGACTTAAAAAGGTTCACGTTTGAGTGGTTTGGTGAGGATGCCGGTGATGTTGTCTTCCGACGAAACTTTTTAGATGAAGATATTTCCTTTAGACATTGTCGCGAAGGAAATGACAATGAATTTTGATGAGTTTTCTATCCTAAGATCAATAGATAATATTCGATCCTCATTGTGTATGAGGTGAGCATGACGATAAACCATCGTGACATTCCTAAGGGGATGGAAAGGACTAACGGAAGTGAAAGTACTTAGTCTTAAGGTGTGTATATTAAAGAGGCTATGAATCACTTATGTAGAAACTCGTAAGACCTTTGTCACACGAAGGTTGATGTAAGCTTTTAGCTTTAGGAAGAGCATTTTAACATATGTTGTTAAAAGGCTTGAATATGAATTTTTGGATATGACCTTTAACGTTTGCGATCGCAAGTTAAAGATACTTGAATATTTCGGATGAAATATTTAAGTTGTCAAACCTACTTGGAGGAGTGTTAGATATGTATCTAACTTTTCCTTGACGAAAGAGTGGATTATTTGGAAGAAGGCGAGATGATGATTAAGGGAATGTGTGGGTGAAGACTCTAGGAGATATAAGACCATTTTACGACTCTTTTGACTTTTTAGATTTGTGACACGGACGCGAAGAAAAATATTCTAGTGTGAGAAAATATATACCTAGATGCATAAGACATATAGATATAGGCATATAAGTTTATCTAAGCATGCATCGACACAATAATCAACGAGATTAATGTGTAAGACTCTATGGCATTTAAACGTTAATTGTCATATATCAAGCTAATATAGTGTAGGTGTACAATTAACATGTAAGTCATGTAAAATGACGCATACAAAACATGATAATTTTAAATGTAATCGTCATGTAAAACATGTTAGCATTTAGCATTTAGGAGCATGTGTCATTTAGATAAACTAAGAAATATTTTATCTAAATTGCTAGAAAAAGACAAATGCCTTTATAGTGGACATGCATTTAATATCTAAGCAATTAAACGTTGAGCATCAAGATTATGAGGACATATAATTGCATTACATGTGAACAAGTAATCATCTTGAAACATTAAAGCACATATGTGAGGTGCATTGTGTCTAGATTGACTAAGGAGAAGCCTAATTTCTACGTGCTTAGTGTGTACTCCTAATGAGATACAAAGTCTATCGATGTAGACTATCATTAGGCATATTTAGAAATAGCCATTTAATCAAATTAGATAATGAATATGAGACTATCACTAGTGGTGCTCAATTCAGGCTAAACACGACCATTTTTACGGGTTATACACCGAACCCAACTTCATTCTTGGAAGCAATTCAACCGTTAGGTCAAATTAAATTTTTAATACAATAGATTCTTCAGTAGTCATTCTCATGTTAGACAAAACATAATTCTTATATTTTCCTAATGAAGTGTAGCAAAGATAAAATTTGTATTATCTTTTCATAGAGGGCCTAACATGACTCAACTAACATACTTTAATTCTGGTTCGCATAATCCTAATCAAGATGTATAGAATTCTAAGATAAGCGTAAGCAAGATGTTTTAATCTTTTTTTTTCAAGATCTATAGGTTGTTTGGTTTCGATTACATATTGCTTGATTTAATGAATGTCTTATATTTAGTCATCTTACATGTGTAGTTGTCACATGTGATATTTAACGTGTTTGGTTTTTCAAAAGCCAAGAGATGTGCTTATTTGTGACAATGACAAATATGTTATACTGAGAGTGTTTTAAGAATTTTCTATTTCATGTCATGTGAAATGAATCTCATCAATATTATTTATCTTAATTGAGTTTGCGATTCTTTAATGATATATAATTGAAAAGAGACATATTTTATTTTTAAACAATAGGACAACATAGGATCGATCGATCCGAGGAGGTGCCAAATTTTGGGGCAAAGTAGTTTTTCTATTATTTGGGGAGATGGTGTTGTTATTAGTTTATTAAGAGAAACTTATATATGTAAATATAGGTTCTTGGTTTAATTTTTGGAAATGACATCAAGTCTTGCTTATCATGTTAGAGTATTTATAAGTTTCCGATGGAAATTCATAAGTAGTCAATCCTACCTGTTGTAACCTTATTTTTTGTTTTTAGTCTTAAGGTGTTGTGTTAAGTTTTAGCATGTATAATTTGACCATAGCTAATAACATAAATATTTGAACACTTTAGACACAATGAAACATCTTCATTGTAAGTGTGGGTTGCAATTTGATGACTAATCTTGTTGTCTTGCAATCGACTTCGTGATTTCATGTAATAACCAAGGATGGTTAAACATGTTGACTCTGGAAATATATCTATGGGTAATTTGATTATATTTCTGTGATCTAGATAAATTGTAGTTCGGTTTCGTTTAATATTCTATATTTTTGTAATTAGATTGAATAGTGAATGATTATCGTTTGAATAATAATCATCTTCATATTAGAAATCCTCTTACGATCACCTATTGAAAGAAAGCACAAAAATGGTTTGTGGAATATGTTCAATTTTTCCTAATCTTAACCTTAGATGGTTAAAGGGTTCTTATTTGGTGAAGAAGAAATATTATGCTTATTTGATAAAGTAAGAGAGAGTTTTGATGAGAAGATAGTTTGAGTTTTGAATTGTTTGAGCAAAGTTACATATGTTGTGCATTTGCTCAATGTTTCGGCTTTTTGGAGATCCGATGAATTTATCAAATACATTACAGGTAAATTACTGAATATTTTGGAAAAACATTCAAGTCATCAATTCCTACTTCAATGTGTATGTTATGCATATAATTGCAAATTTATTTTGGAAAACCAACTATTGGACAAGGTAGACTCAATTTGACATTATCTACACAAGTGTGAGTTCTTATCTGATGCATATTCTTTTTCGGTCTTGAAAGGGAGGTCTGTTATTTTCATATCATCGAGTGTGATTGAGTATGGAGGTTTAAGATAATATCTCTTGTTATATTTTGATATAATCTTAAAGCTAGACAAATAAGAATCCGATTTCTTGTTCATACTCGAAAACTTGTCAATTGGATTCGTTAATAACATCAATCATAGTTTGAATAACGAGTTGATATATATTCGAAATCGTTCTTGACCCTCACGAACACTCTTTTAAAAGAAGACAATAAAAGATTTTCATAGTGTGTTCCACCTAATCCCAGACTAGTTGTAAGTGCTGAGGGTTGATTGAATAATGACAAGTTAATTTCTGTACTTCAAGATTTTCATATGTTTTGCAGTGTGCGAAAAAACTATTTGTATGTTAAGCATGTATGCATAGTTTTGACATTTTATTAGTATATGAATGATTTTTCTAACCATTATTAATAAAACACACATCTTTTGTTAAACATTATGTGTTTATAAAAAGGAATATAATTATTTGAATGTGTGTATGTTTTTAGAACAATGCAAGCACTAGCAAGTTTTAAAAAATACATTTTAATTTACTTAATTACCAATGTATGTACTACAATCTTTTATTTTGTGTTAACACAATCCCAAGGTCAATCACCGCCAGATGATGAAAAAAGTTAGACATCCTTGTTGGTAAGAGAGTTGATGTGTAGAAATATTTTATGTGTAGTTTTAATATATGATCTTAGGGACATTATTTTTTCCACACTTGACAAACTATGATTTATCATTCCTAAATGGGTTACTACACTCAAGTTGATCTACAAGATGTTTATGTAACACTATTAGATATAGTAGATCTATGCCTTATATGTAATACACAATACAATTTTGCAACTTAACGCAGAAATCTTTTAGGCATTAATCAGGGAAACTTGGTAACTTACAAATGCATACATGGAACATTTGTCTTAGATATATAAATTAGCTCAATTACAAAAAATAGTAATGTTACTTGTTAATATCTATTAAACAGGTTGTGAAACAAAAGAGTACAATACACCATAATCATCTAGTCATACATATATGGATATTCGTCGTTGTTTTGTGTATTAGACTATAACGATGTTTATACTTTAGAATTGATTTGAATTGAAACATAAAATAGTTAACCTCTCCTTATCAAATATTATTAAGATCAATAATTTGAAAGGTACAAATACACTATTTTTCACAAAGATATATCATTTGAAATGCTGACTCAAAGAAAATATAATAATACAAGTTTTAGTTAAAGAAACTCAAAGTTTTGTACCATATGTAGGATTTTGCATTTCTGACGTATTTAGTTTAGAATGAAGACTTGGAGTTTTTTTAATGAAATTAGACTCATTTATCTTTTTAAAATGGTATGTGGTGACACGACTTCTTAGACTTACGGTTGATTTTTTATGATTTTTTGAAGTTTGCCAATTTATGCTAATCGACCAGACGGCCCCCGGAAAAGGTAGGTCCGGCACCCCCTGATTATTTTTGGGGCGCCTATACATTTATTGGGACCGCCAACGGGTGACCCAATAAATCTCGTTTTTGTGTAACAAAATCATTTGGTGACTCGACTGTTTATAACGTAGTTAGGACTTTAAGCAGTTGTTTCAGGCGGGAGTACGTAAAAAAACGTTTGTTTTAGACGCCATTTCTACTCTTACGACTAAAACAATATATTGACAATTCCAAACTCTTTTTAGAAGATTTTCCTTCAAGCTATTTATATGAAGTATATCTAACAACAAAATTATTACGAATCAAGCAACAAAACACTTTTCATATTTAATCCCCCTTCATGTGTAACTTGATACATGGATCGTACTCTATTTTAAAAACCATTTGTTTAAAAACTAGAGCGGCGTGGCTCTGATACCAATTATGGAAAACCGTAGAGGACGAAGGGGTGGTGAATAGTTTCCAATTAAAAAATTAGGATTAGCTCACTATAAAAAATTACATCACTCTTTACCAGGCTGGTCCCATAAATATATGGGGTCGCTAGTAATATCTGGGGGCTACCGATTTATAGGTACGCATTCGAGAGGTTTTTGGACTTATTTTTGTAACAAATCACCAATTAAGTTTGACGCAATAGGAGAAGTGTCGATTAATTTATTTATCAATAACTAGTGCATTTCTATCAATATTTCACATCACATTGTGTTACTACAAAGAGCTACAAACTCTTTAATCCTATGCAAGTGTTAAAAGTAAAAGCGATTTAAAGTAAGCGATAAATGTAAAGAAGAAATAAAGAGAAAAGGTTAAAGAAAATGCAAACGAAGCGGTGATTTATAGTGGTTAGTCACGAAGCTACCTCTTTCGCCCCTCTCCACTCCCCGTATATCCATCTAGTGTTACTTCACTTATAAATCTAACTTTGAACTTTACGTTATGTATTTTCAAGTTACATGTTTGTCGTCACCAAAAATAAAGATGAATGTATAAATTAAATGTCGTAATATTTGCTCTAAACAATTCCCCTAAATTATTTTGTTGCAAAATACCTTTGATTGCAATAATACAAAGATTAAACAAACAAAGCATGATTACAAAAATTCATTTAACATAACAAAACAAACAATAAGATTTAAACATTATACAACCCCCTTTTCCTAAAAAGTACGGGAAAATAAACATTGGGTTGCCTCCTTAAGAAGCGTTTTTTCTTTATTTTGATCTTGTGCTAGACTTGAAAGTCACAGTCAAGTGTCATAGAAGTGGTCCTCGGTCGATGATCTCCTTGGACTTTCTCTATCGGAGAGTTTCCTTAGTGGTGGGGAATGTTTGTAGGGTTTTGGTAAACTCTTCTCAGTTTGGATCCAAATCAGTTTATCTTGCATGCCTACGCTCCATCTTTTGTTTTTAGGTAGTTTGTTCAGTTTATAGGGTTGTTAAATTAAATCTCGATTCCCACATGTTCCTATTAAGGTTATGGGTATGGCTCTAAAAATTCACCATTCTTCAAACACAAGGACATCATTAAAAGGATTGATCTCGGCATCTCTAGCAATTCCCCACTCTCCGGGCAAATGGCAGTCTAAAAAAGTCTTCCTAGCGTAGTAAGGGATTTGTGTGCCTACTCCATCCGAGCTAGGGCATGGTTTGTATGATTCCTTTTTTCCAAGCGTGGTCCAATATGGTGCTTCTTCCTCACGTAAATCGACTCCTTTTACACCGTATACCGACATAGTGATTCCTTCTCCTACTGCTATCTTGGCCATCCTACAGTCTATAACTGCATTGGCGGTTGCAAGGAATCCTCTTCCTAACAAGCAATGGGGTTTCGGTGGTCTGTCTTCATGTCGATATAGTATGTGGAAAATTTATTTTATATAGTTTCAGTTTTCCTATGTGGACTTCTACGTCTTTGACAATTAATATGGGGTAAGATTTAGTTTCGTCAGTCAACCCGAAGATGTGGTCAATCTCTTCCAATAGTCCTATGTTAAGCTTTTTGAAAAGGTAAAGTGTGATTATGTTTACACATGATCCTAAATCAGCCAAGGTGCCAAAGGGTTTTGAATCCCCTAATCTATTGAATCCCCTAATCTACAAGGTAGAGTGAATAGCCCAGTGTCTTCCATCTTGGCCGATACTTCGCCTTGGACGAATGCTGATCTGTTTCTGCCTAGTTCTAAGCTTTCCATGTATTTATCTAATATTGCGTTATAGATTGGAGTGTGAGCTAGGACTTCGAGAACCAGTAGGTTGAGATGTAAATCCTGGAATTCATCTTCAAAAGTTGGTTTGGGTTCTTCTGGTTGTTGCGTTTCAATCCCCATTCCTGTTTGCAACTGGCTTGTTTAGGAAATGTTCGCCTCTATGGAACATGTTTTTATGGCTGTTTGATGATGTGGAGGCGTCTGTTATGAATGTGGATGAGCATTGAGGATCTATTGTTGGGTAAGAACAAGCAAACAAAACAGAAGTTGTGGAGTTAATGTTCAGTTTTGGGTTCTTAACCGTATCGCTAGGTAGTGATCCTGCCAATCGATCGGTGATGGCCTTCAGTACTGTGTCGATTTTGTTGGTCATCTCGCTTTGTTGTTGTTTGAAATCGGTTTCAAACTTGGACAATCTAGTGTCTTGAGATGTCATGAAGTTGGACACCAATCCTTCTAGATTTGATTGATTGTTAAAACTTTGAGGATTGTTGTTGAAGGGACGGTTCGGGATCGAACCATTGGGTTGGAACCGGTTAGGTGGGTTTGAAGAATTATTTTGGGAATTTTGGGGTTGTCTCCACCTAAGGTTTGGGTGACTTTTCCATGATGAATTGTAGTTGTCACCAAAATTGTTTTGCTCGGGCTTAAAAGTGTACCACTTACCCCTCGCTTCGTCGGTACGCGAGGATGCATATTCAACAAAGGCTTGTTCGGGATGTTCCATGCAATACTGAGTGTCGTGGGGACGACTGCAGATCTTACATGAGGTAGTGATTTCGTTCACTTGAGTAGGCAGCGTTTATAGAGCAAGATGTGCTTGCATGAGCATTGACTTGATTTCGAGTCTAATGAGCGGCAGGTCGGATGCATCGAGAACATCTTGAGGCAAAGAGATTCCTTGGACCGGCTTAGGAAAATCCCTTGGGTTATTCCAACTTTTGTTGTCATTAGAGGGCGAGTCCATTTAATAATGCCCAATATTCTTGCGCGTTTCGGTCATCGAAGCTCTTACCACCGGCCGATTTGATTGATGTTCATCTGCTGTGTCAGGATGGACATGGTCATAATTATTTGGACTTTGGAGCAAAGGTCGATTCCCTGTTGGGGACTTTTTTGTAGTAAGTCCTTGAAATCGTTGGTTCATGCTTCAGAGTAGAGATCTCCTTGATGTTGTTGGAACATCAGGATATCATTGTGGAGTTTTGCAGTCCTTCCGGTGGAAGATTGTGCAAAGGAATCGAGTAGTCCTAAGTCCTCCCATGTGGTAATGGATTCCTGTGGAAGACGTTTTAAGCCATTTCTAGCTTGATCGCGAAGGAACAATTAAAATAAACACAGGCGCATTCTTTTCCTATTTTCACCATCAAGGTCAAGTGAGTCCACAAGTTTTAAGAGATCCTTGAGGTGTTGGTTTGGATCCTCGGACCGAAATCCGTGGAATGAGCATCCGTTTTGCACCAACTGAAATTGTGCGGATAGTAGAGGTACCGAGTTGTTCATTACGGGGGGAGCTCGATGGTATTCCTGTAGCCTTCGTGGCTAGGTTTGGAGTAATCTCTAAGAGTACGGATAGGATTCCCGTCTCCCATGGGAGGTTGACGAGAATGGGTTTCAAAACAATTAACACAAAGAAAAGATAGACTACGAGAAAGCTAATATACGGAATTAAAGACTCACTTAAAAGGATTCAACCGAGTAGAACTAAGTTAAACTATGATAAAAACCTAACTATTCCCCACGCAGCGGCGCCAAAAACTAGATGCGGTCGTCGTAAGGACTTCAACAAGAAGTTTTACAACCCCCTAGGCAGAGTACCTAACCGTTGTAGTAGTAGTATAGGCAAGACTCAGGGGTTGTTATCGTTCTTTAGGGGAATAGGTTGGGAAGGCTTGATCACGGTCTAACAGAATTCTAATGGTTGAGGGAAGATTATTTTTGTATTTTTATATTTTATGAAAGCATGTAAATTTATGGTTTGAGAGATTGGTTTGTTTAACTAATAATAAACTAATATCTAATCTCTACTGGTGATACAACTTTTATGATAATTAAAATATATTACTAATCATGCAGTGCTCCTCAGATTGTTCTCCTATGATCCGTTGCTTTGTAACCTTGGTTGATATGTGTAAGTTATTTCCTGGGCATGAACGGACTTACTCGAACCGGCCATCTATTTAATATTCGTTAAGGCAACGCACAAAGTATTGGTAGTATGAAGACTTATTACAAAGGCCCTAGAGTATATTAAATGCATGAAATCACTTAAGAGGGATCAACTATAAGGGGTTAGGTAGTATGAAGACTGTTAGCCCAATGTATCCTTTCTACATACTCGTGTTTTCCTAGACAATTTCAACATCGATACAGATAAAAAGCTGGTTTTCTAAAAGCCTAAAAATACGTGCACATTCATTCAACAAGAAGCAACATCAAAAGGATCTACAACTAAGTTCATGTTAATCATTAGATAAATAAATACAAAGGAGGGTTAGCCTCGCTGTTATGATAACACGCAAGATATAAATTAATCAAATAACAACATTAGACATATTGAATGGATTAAAGATAAATACCTTTACTTGATTAAAACCATGGATTCCAAAGGTTATAAATAGTGTTTGAGGCCTTAAAATTTGACCTATAAAGCCCTAATAATGTATAGGGTTCCTAGGGTTATACAAAGTTATCCCAAAGTTACACGCTAAAACCCTAAAACATATTTATATTTATAGAGTTGTCGACACGACGGCGTCGATTTGTGATCCTGACGCCGTCGCCACATAGACGATTCTAGATCATCTTTAAGTTGGCCACGTCCTGACGCCATCACCATAATCCTGGCATCGTCACTAGATTGATCATGACGACGTCGCTTTATGCTTGTGACGCCGTCTCCAGCCACTGTTTGTAAAAGTCATCAGGAGATTTGGTGTAGGTCCATAATCTTGTCCGTTTCTTCTCTAAATGAGCCCAAGTCACGTGTATTTCCTCTAAAAGCCATCTAAAGTGCTTAAAAAACATAAAAAACAATGATTAAGCACATATCTGGGCCATATTTGATGATTTAGGGGGTTTAAATGACCCCGAAATATGATAAATATTGTACACCTCATCAAAACCATACCATGTCATGCAAATCAATCTCATTCCCTCTAGGCGGAATGCATACCAACAACTGCAACCGAGGAAAGCCCAAATCCAGTTCATTAAGATATTATAACTAATTGACATGAGGTTATTAGGGACAAAGAAAAGGGGCCGTTATAAGAATAGGAGAGGGTTTTTTTAATAACCATTCATGTAGGCCACACCCTATTCCCTATACAGGCCCTCATTATACCTTAGTTTACATGTTGAAACCCCGCAAATATGAATATCCCATAGTAGTAATGAGATGAGATAAAGGACTCAATAAACACCAATTATCAAACAAGTCGATATGAATTACCAGCTTCAAGCCTGGTATGGTACCATATAAACTTGAAGAATTATGAGACAAACTGGAGAACATTTCCCTCATCCATGACATGCAGTTACCACAAATAAGGGATTTATGTCACCGAAAAGTTACGATGATTCTTTTGTATGTGCGTCGTCGTAGGACTTTACACTAGAGGTTTTACAAATCCCTAGGCAGGGTTTGACCTAATCGTTTTGTAGCTGTAGTATTGCAAGATCGGGGTTGTTTCTATTAGTTTATCGTTACACTCGAGGAATAGGCTGGAGGCCTTGATCACGGTCTAATAGAATTCTAAGAGTTGAGAGAAGATTATTTTTTTTTTGTATTTTTTTATTTTATGGAAAGCAGGTTAATCATATAATTGGAGAGAAGTTTGGTTTCTTAGCTATTAAACTAAATATTAAATACGTTTTTACTTGCGATAAACAATAAGATAAAAGAGTGTTGTTTAATAATCATGTATTATCCCTTCGATTGATTCTCATGTGTTGTTGCCTTGTCACACTGTGATGATTTGTGTAACTTTTTCTAAAGCGAATGAACGAATTACACGAACACGTCGTATATTTGTATGCGCGCTAGAGCATTGCACATGCAAGGTCGCTTTGAAGACTATTACACGGCCCTTAGGAGTAACCATGTGCATGTGTATTATATTAAGAGTAGATCAACATATTAGGGGGCAATGTAGTTTGAGTATGTAACCCGATGGTTTCCTTTTACACAATCCGTTCCCTAAACATATTCAACGGCGATGCAGACAAAAGCTGGTTTTCTAAGACCTAACGTGCACATCCATCACAAGAAGCAACACCACTAAGATCTACATTATAGGTTTCATACAATCATAAATAAACACAATAAGAGGTTTAGCCAAGCATGTTAAAGATAAAGCAAGAACAATAAATCCAAAAACAATAGAATATGAATATTAAGTAAACCTTACTTGATTTAAAACATGAATTGGGAAGAAGTTACAATAGGGATTTTAGACCCTAAAAATCGTCTACTACATCTGTCTAAACGAAAATAGGGTTCGTACCCTTTTTATTCTAAAGTTACACACTCAAATCTTAATTTCGGGTTTGTATATATAGGAATAAACGATGCGACGGTGTGGCGTTTTAGTCGTGGACGCCGTTCATAAAAGAATCTTCTAGATCTGCGTTAGGTCGGTGCGGGCTTGACGCCATCATGAAATGACTTGACGCTGATAAGTGTAAAAATACACATACCGTTTGTTCCTAAAAAAACCAATTAAACCCAAACAGCCAAAATGCAAAAATATGCATTGTATTAAGTTTTGTGTGTGCAGGTTTATGGATAAGTCAAAAATATCAAAGAAAACATTCAATAGCGAGCTAGCCCAGACACGAGAATCAGAAGTGGTACAAAGCGAAGCTCCAAAAGCCAAAGCCTTTGGCAAACAAGTTTCCTTTTATAAACATCTCAGGGACCAATCTTGCTAATTCGAAAGTTATTTATAACTTGAAGAGAGAAAGAAAAGGACAAGGAACATATGTGGTATCCTGCTCAAACTCCAACAGTTTTATCTGTCAAAAAAGGAGGCGGGACCCCATTTACTATTCTCATATCCCCGTTTTCACCCCTATGGTTAATACAGGGGCAAATCAAAATTAAGAGGGTGCGATAGTCAATTAAGGAGCTCACGCACAAAATACAAGGACAAATTTAGTCTAATCAAGAGGATTCATTAAACTTCTCTCTAAGAAGAAGCCACGTAAGCAAAGAATATGTGCACAAGTTTATGTGGGTTTTTGTTGCTATTTTACTCACATAAACTAACACAAACGTCACTATCACATGGAATGACACGCTGGCAATCCTCAGGTGTCCACCATCTTAATCCAAGGTTACAATTGAAGCTCAAATGATTAAAGCAATGACTGGAGAGATTGAAAGTTTGGGTGCAAGGAGAGGTCCTGAAGCTTATAGTGGACACTATAAAAAGACCTCACTTCTCACACACACACCATGTAGGTTTTAGTAGTAAATTTTAGTTTTTAGTTATTTTTAGCTTCAATTTGTAATTTTACTTAAATGTTTTTGTAATTTCCTTTTCAAGTATTGTAATCAGTTTTTTTTCAATTAATCTCGTTTTCTAAGCTCTCATTTCAAGTCATAAGCTCTCTTATATAGCTAAATCGTTTCAATAAGCTCATATTAAGCTCTTTCAGTCTATAAGCTGAAATAGAGCTGTTTGAATTCAGTAATAACCTTATCTAAACCTTAAATCAGTTTAATCTCATATGGATCTTTTTGGATCTAAGCTTTTGGAAGGGGATCTTACCTTGGAAGAGATCCCAAGGACTTATACCTTAGCTTATTAATAAGCTAAGGAGCTTGTAGCTGCCTTTATTGGTCCTTTGTTAGCTAGAGGAGTTGTAAGTTTCTCCTTTCATTTTCTAAAATTCTGTTTTAAATACATTAATATTATTGCTTGCTATGTTTAGATCTGTTTATTTGCTTAATCTAGTGTTCAAATTTCTCTTCTAGTGCTATTTAGTTATTTGTTTTCATCTGTTTTTCCTTCAATAGCTATAGATCTTTAGTTACTAATTTCTGTCATAAAAACTCATAAAATCCAAAAATATTAGTTTAAATAGTTTAAATCTTAAGATCTTACTTATTCAGTTGTTTAATCATGATTATTAAGTTTGTTTTAAGCTAGTTTTTATCTGGTATTAGTTTTTGTGCATCAAATTTCTCTTAAAAAGCTTTTCTAAAACCTGTCAAAATGGTAAAAAGGTGTTTTGGTTTAGTGCAGTATCAAAATTGCACACTAGCAGTACTAATAACCTAAGTTAGTTCTGCTAACTCTTTACACTACCTCAGGATAACTAAAAGTTGTACTGCCTTCACATGTTAGTACTGTTAGCTTGTAATTGCTGTAGGATTTAAGTTTAGTCTTAGCTTATTATGAATTTAGTTTTAGTTCTTCACATTTAGTTTTAGTTCTCTAGCTTATTTCATTACTTATTACGTTTTAAAAAAAAAAAAAATCAAATTGCATCAGCAGTACTTTCAAAGTACTGCTGAATATTTACACTAGCAGTACTAACCTCAGTTAGTACTGCTGTGTTCTCAGCTTAATTTAGATCAGTAATTTTAGGATTTAGCTTATAAAATTCAGTAGGATTTAAGTTTTCATATAGCTTAATACAATTTAAGTCTTAATTTGCAACTTCTAGCTTATTTCCTTAGTTTAATTTAGCTGTCAAAAGTCATAAAAACTTGAAAAATCCAAAAACAGTACTTAGAATCTTTAGGATTTAAATTTGTTAAATTAGCTTATAAGTCTAGATTTTATAGCTTATTTAGATGGATAATAAGTAGTTTAAGTTGTCTTTTAAGTTTCAAAGTCTAGTTCAGCTTATTTAGTTCTCTAGCTTATTTGAAGTTTGTGTTTCTTTGCTTATTTCCTGAGTTTGCTTATTTCATGATCAATTTCAGTAGCTCAAAAGTAGTTTAAGCTTTAATTTCTTTGCATATTTAGATTAAGCACATCATAAGCTTTCTAGATCACTTTTCCTTTTTAGAATTAAGCTTAATTTGAGCATTTTATGGCTGTTTAAGTAGAAGTAAGCTCAAAACCTCACTTTCTGTAATCAGTTTAGAAATAAGCTCTTCCTGAGCTTATTTGAGATTTTCAGCCCTAGTAGCTTTTATTAATTTTGTCCCCCTTAGTTTCTTTTACAACTTTGCTTCTTTGAATTTTTCATTTTAAGCACTTTCTCAAATCAGGCCTTAGTTTGTTGTCGAGGTATAATCTTAGGGTAGGAAGTGAAACTTTTCGATTTTAATTGTTTTTCAGTTAGTCCCTCCGTTAGTTTGTTAGTTTCCTCGTTAGACTCTTAGGTTTTTGCACCATTAGTCTTTTAGTTCTTTAAGATTTTATTCTAGTTAGTTTAAGTTTAATTGTTCAATTAAATTATGTTTTAGCTTTTCAAAAATATCTTTGCTTCATTCAAATCAGGATCCGAACTTAAAGTGGTTTTCTAATTCACTAGTATTGGGGTATAACGGACACGGGTGATCATACTTGCCCGGTGAAACATACGTATATTATATATATTATATTATTTTTGTAAGTTTTAACTTTTTACCTTAGTTAAAGGTGAATAGTTGGAATTTACCTAAGTAGTATTTTTATTATATATTTTATAGGTACGTAAAACTACGAATCAGTTTTTGGCGCCGTTGCCGGGGATTAGTGTTTACGATTCCTACGTTTTGTGTTTGTTGATTTGGTTTGAAGATCCTTTCGTCCTCGAAAGTTTCATTCTTGTTTTAAAAATTCAAAAGTAAAAAAATCAAATAAATAAAGTAAAAAAATATATTTTCCTCTTTCTTTTTTAGTATAAGTTAAAGAAAAAAAATAGAAAATCAAAAACATAAAAAATTGTCCTTAATAAAAATAAAAAAATAAACCAAAGTTGGTAATCGAACACCAAACAAAATAATTATCTTCTATTGAGGATATTTATTCATTTCAATTTCCGGTGAACTTGCAATTGTTCCAAATCGTAATCAAGATTTAACACTTGCCTTTTGGTGTCTTACCATGTACGGCTCACCTTGAAAAGAAATTTTCAAGAGCTACCGTGAAGTAGTTGATTATTTGGTTTAAGTCTCTTTCGTGTAACCGTTAAAATTCATTGCAAAAAAAAAAAAATTATTATTAACTTAGTGTAAAGTTTTGCTTTTTAATTGTTAGTTTTTCTTTTTTATGCGCACTCGATCGCAATCTCGAAGACGTCGTCAACAACAAACTCTTCCGGTTGTTGAAGATTTTGATTTAGAAAATCCAATTGTTGAACAAAACATTATTCCAATGGCCGACAATCGAACAATGGCCCAAATGTTACAAGCACCCATTGAAGGTTATGAAGATGCTATAGTTGTTCCACCGATCAATGCTAACAATTCAGCTAAAGCAACTTTATCAATCTTGTGCAAAGTATTATGTTTACGGGCAGACAAGTATCTCACAATCACCTTCGTTTTTTAACAAGGTCACTTCAACCGTTTAGACATCCAGAAGTTCCGAACACTTCAGTTAAGCTTTTGCATTTTCCCATTTTTCTAGACGATGAGCCCGGAGATTGGTTAGACAAGGAAACCTCCTAGATCAATTCTAACATGGGTCGACCTTGTTTCAAATTCAGAAAACAACTTACCTCCGAAACAAAATCACCAATTTTTTCCAAGAACCAAACGAAACCTTCAACGAAGCATGGGAACGTTTTAAAGGACTCCTTCGTCAATGTCCTCACCATGGCTTCTCGGAACTACACCAACTCGATACTTTTTACAATTCTTTGAATTCAAACGATCAAGATGCCTTAGATTCTGCAGCAGGTGGCAATTTCTTAGACAAGATGCCTCAAGAAGGTTTAGCGATTATTGAAAGCAAGTCAAAAGTTCGTTACTCAAGAAGTCGTGCTAATGATTCAAGAGTGAGTACGGATGCTCCTCTTTCTAATTCTTCACCTTCTAATAATTCTTTCGATATGCAACAAATAGCCGCTTCTCTCGAGGATAAGATGACTATCAAGATGAACAAGATGCTGAATGAAATGAAAGCTTTAGTTGTTACTACTCCTGCACCCGTCAAAGCAGTTGAGGAAGTTTGTGTCACATGTGGTTCAAACCATAATTTTACCCATTGTCCGTTAACTCGAGGTGGAAACGATTTTCCCGTTTTTCATGACAACATCCAACAATTTCAACAAACCGCAGCTGTTGGTAATTTTCTCCAAAGAAACCAACCTTCCAATTTGGCAAGTCAAATGAGACCACCGGGTTTCAATCAACCGAATGTCCAAAACAACCAAAACCGATATCAAGGAACCAATTCTAATTTCAACCAAAACCGTGGAGGAAACTTTAATCAAAACCGTCCAAACAACCAAAATCAAGTTTATCAAGCTCCACCATACCAAACACCAACCAATCAACCACCAATCAATCAAGTTTTACCTTACCAACTTCCAACAAATAGTGTTTTGAAAACGGATTTTGAAAGCTACGTTAAAGCAAATGATGCGATATTAAAGAATGTGCAAAATCAAAATCAAGGATTGCAAAATCAAATGGCAAATGTTACAAGTTTGTTAACAAGCCTTTGCACCAAGTTTGATGATTTAGGCAATACCAACCAAGCTTCAAGTTCAAGTTCTTTACCAAGCAATACCATTCCAAACCCAAGAAATGAAGCCAAGGCAATTAACAAACTCGTAGTGGTGTTCATACGATGGACCTCCGATCACCCAGTGGTAGAAAAGGAAAGAGAGGTAACAAAGGATACGGAGCTACCTAGCACCGAAGACATCCAACCTCCTTTGGTCCAAGATCAAAATAAAGAAAAAGAACCAATCAAAGAGCCTTCTTTTGCTCAAAAGACCAAGACTAGTTTGCCTTACCCATCCACACTTGCAAAAGAGAAAATCCGTGAAAAGGATGATATCCTAGCTTCAAAGTTTATGGAAATTTTCCGTAATCTTCACTTTGAGCTAAGTTTCGCGGATGCTCTCATTCATATGCCAAAGTTTGCTCTGATGTTCAAAAAGATGCTTAATAACAAAGACAAGTTAATCGAGTTAACCAAGACACCTTTGAATGAAAATTGTAGTGCGGTTGTCCTTAAAAAGCTTCCGGAAAAGCTAGGTGACCCCGGTCGATTTCTTATTCCATGTGATTTTTCGGAGTTTGATAATTGCTTAGCCCTAGCCGATTTAGGTGCTAGCATAAATCTCATGCCTCTTTCCATTTGGAAAAAGCTTGGACTCCCGGGCCTAAATGATACTAAAATGGTGTTAGAATTAGCCGACCGAACAATTTCCAAACCAACCGGTGTAGCCGAAAATGTTTTTGTCAAAGTAGGGAAGTTTTACTTTCCCGCCGACTTTGTTGTTCTTGATTTTATAGCCGATCCTCGAGTACCGTTGATACTCGGGCGACCCTTTCTTAGGACGGCTCATGCTTTAATCGATGTTTACGAAGGAGAGATTACTCTTAGGAATGATGATCAATCTTTAACCCTTAAATGTGGTGATGCACCTTCCATTTCATACAACAATCTCGAATCGTTGAAGAAGGTTGATCTAATCGATGTCACTTGTGAAGAGTACTCACAAGAAGTACTTGGATTTTCCGATTCCGTTGCTTACAACAATCCTTCTCCGTACTACGATCCGATTGTTTCCACTTCATCTCCAACACTTACTCCTTTTGATGAAAGCGATTTTCTACTCTTTGAGGAAGCCGATGCTTTTATAGCAATCGATGATGAACCAGTTTCACCAGTTTTCAATGCTACGTACTATGATCCCGAGGGTGACATTCTCATTCTCGAGGCACTTCTCAACAATGATCCATTTACCCGGAATTCAAAAAGATCTTAAAGTTGTTGAACTACAGAAGTCTTCACTCGAATATGCTACTTCTTATGAACCAAAAGTTGAAATTCCCGAAGTCAAACTTAAAGAGTTACCTAGCTTATTCATTTGGTTTCAAAAATCAAATGATTACTAAGTTTGATTTAAGCTAGTTTTTATCGGTATTTAGAACTGTTCAATAGATTTCTCTTAAAAAAAGCTTTTCTCAACTCTGTCCATAATGGTTAGTAGAGTTTTGGTTAGTTGCACCCTGGATTTTACACTTAGCAGTAATAACATAAGTTAGTACTGCTGAACCTTTTACACACCAGTACTAAAAACTTCTAAAGTTAGTACTATTTTAGAATGAAAGGGCTCACATAATTTTAATACTAGTTAGTTTAGATTTTGGGTTTATCTTTAGCTTATTATGATTTGTTATAGTTTTCATATTTAACTTTATTTCATAGCTTTCTTAAAAATCAAATTGCACTAGCATACTTTCTCTTAAAGTACTGCAGGAACATTTATACTAATGCAGATAACTAACCTCAGTAAGTACAAGCTGTGTTAGGGGGACTCAGCCTCATTTAGATAAGTAATTTTTAAGGATTTAGCTTATCAAATTTACGGGGTCAGTAGAAATTTAAGTTTTCATAGAGCATTAATAACATTTTAAGTCTTTATTTGCAGTTTCTAGCTTATTTCCTTAGTTTAATTTAGCTGTCAAAAGTCATAAAAACCTGAAAATTCCAAAAACAGTAGGAACTTAAGTAGAGTCTAAATTTGTTAATTCAGCCTTTAAGTCTAGATTTTATAGCTTATTTAGATGGATAATAAGTAGATTGATAAGTTCTTAAAGTTTTAGAATCTAGTTTAGCTTATTAAGGTTTTTAGCTTATTTCAATTGTGTATTTCTTTGCTTATTTCTTGAGTTTGCTTAGTTCTTGATCAATTTCAGTAGCATAAAAGTAGTTTAAGCTTTAATTTCTTTGCATTTTTAGATTAAGCACATCATTAGCTTTCTAGATCACTTTTCTTTTTTAATCTAATAAGCTTTATTTGAGCATTTTATAGCTGTTTTGGTAAATCATAGCCCAAACCCCTAGTTTCTGTAACAGCTTATTAAGAAGCTCTTTCTAGAGCTTAACTTTGAGTTTCAGACCTTAGTGCTTTTGTTAAAGTTGTTCTCCCTAGCTTCCTTTACAACGTTGTTTTTGAGTTTTATCATTTTAAGCCAATTTTCAATCTCACCTTAATTCGGGTCTTAATTGTTGTCGGATAGATCTCAGGGTAAAAAAAAAGTAATGTAAAAAGAAAAGAGAAAAGGAGAGCACGAGTCCCATAAATTACGATTATAATTGTTTTTCATCAGTCCCTCCGTTATTCTTGATATTTGGATAAATTTTTTTGTGGGTTATGTTTGTTAGTTTCACCCCGTTATTTTCTTAGTATTTTGCACCATTAGTCCTTAGTTAAGTTTTTAATTAAGTTTATTAATTTAATTAGTAATTAGGTTTAAGTTTTGATTAGTTTAATTAAACTTTTATAAAAAGATAAAAATTAAGGCTTTTATTTTTAATAAATTTCTTTACTTTTTCTTCATTTAGTGAAAATTTAGTTTACATTGTTAGGTTTTAAAATTAGTTTACTTACTTAATTGTCATTATTTGTTGCTTCTTAATTTCATAGTAATAGCTTATCCAAAATATCTTTGTTCCATTCAAATCAGGATCCAAACATAAAACGTGGTTTCAATTTCACTATTCATTGGGGAAACGACCCGGGTGATCATACTTGCCCGGTTAAACTTACGTATTTTATATTATATTATATTTTTTTTTGAGAGTGAATTTTTATCAAGGGTAACTTGGTAATTTTCTTAATTTCTCTTTTAAAAGTATTATATTTTATATATATTTTACGTGTGTAAAACTACGAATCAGTTTTTGGCGCCGCTGCCGGGGAATAAGTGTTTACGATTCCTACTTTTTTGTGTTGTTTAATTTGGTTTGAAGATCCTTTCGTCCTCGAAAGTTTCATTCTTGTGCTTAAAAATTAAAAAGAAAAAAAAATCAAAAAATATAAAAAGTAAAAAATATTTTCCTTTTCTTTTTAGTATAAGTAAAAAAAAAATAGAAAAATCAAAAACATAAAAAAATTGTCCTTTAAATAAAAAAATAAAATAAACAAAGTTGGTAATAGAACACCAACAAATAATATCTTCTATTGAGATATTATCATTTCAATTTCCGGTGAACTTGCAATTGTTCCCAAATCGTAATCAAAGATTTAACACTTGCCTTTTGTGTCACTACCAAGTACGGCTCACCTTGAAAAGAAATTTTCAAGAGCACAGGGGGGGGGTGTGGTTGGTGGGTGGTGCTTGGGGGGGGTGGGGGGGGGGTTGGGTTGGGGGGGGTTTTGGTGTTTTTGTTTGGTGGGGGGACGCCTTGGACGTGAAAGTAGTTGATTATTGGTTTATAAAGTCTCTATCGAGTAACCGTTAAAAATTTAAAAAAAAAAAATTTAAAATTTTTTAGTGTAAAGTTTTGTTTTTTAATTGTTAGATTTCTATTATATGCGCACGTCGTTCGCATCCTCGAAGACGTCGTCAAAATCTTCGGACCAGAACCAATAGTTAACAAAACGTTGTTTCCAATGGCCACGTCAATGCGAACAATGGCCCAAATGTTACAATCACCTATCGAAGATATGAAGATTGCTATAGTTGTTGCCACCAATCAATGCAATAATTTCCGAGCTCAAGCAACCGTTAAACAATCTTGTGCAAAGTAATAATTCACGGGTAGACAATATCCCCACAATCAACTTGATTTTTTAATAAGATCACTTCAATCGTTTAGACATCTCAGAAGTTCCGAAACACTTCGGTTAAAGCATTTGCTTTTCCCTTTTTCTCTAAGACGGAGAAACCCAGATTGGTTAGACAAGGAACCTCCTAAATCAATTGTCTCACATTGGACGACCTTGTTTCAAAATTCAAACCAATACTGGTCCCACCATTCAAAACCACTAACTATCGAAATGAATCAATACTTTTTTATCAAAAACCAAGACGAAGCATTAATGAAGCATGGGAACGTTTTAAAGGACTCCTTCGTCAATGTCCTCACCATGGTTTTTCAGAACTCCACCAACTTGATACTTTTTACAATTCTTTGAATTCAAACGATTCAAGAAGCCTAATTCTGCAGCAGGTGGCAATTTCTTAGACAAAATGCCTCAAGAAGGTTTAGCGATTATTGAAAGCAAGTCAAAAGTTCGTTACTCCAGAAGTCGTGCTAATGATTCAAGAGTGAGTACGGATGCTCCTCTTTCTAATTCTTCACCTTCTAATAATTCTTTCGATATGCAACAAATAGCCGCTTCTCTCGAGGATAAAATGACCATCAAAATGAACCAAATGATGAATCAAATGAAAGCTTTAGTTATTACTCCTGCACCAGTAAAAGCAGTTGAGGAAGTATGTGTCACTTGTGGATCGAATCACCATTTTAACCTTTGTCCGTTAACTCGAGGTGGAAACGATTTTCCCGTTTTTCAAGACAATATCCAACAATTTCAACAAACCGCAGCTGTTGGTAATTTTCTCCAAAGAAACCAACCTTCCAATTTGGCAAGTCAAATGAGACCACCGGGTTTCAATCAACCGAATGTCCAAACCAACCAAAACCGTTATCAAGGAACCAATTCTAACTTCAACCAAAACCGTGGAGGAAACTTTAATCAAAACCGTCAAAACAACCAAAACCAAGTTTATCAAGCTCCATCATACCAACCACCAATCAATCAAGTTTTACCTTACCAACCTCCAACAAATAGTGTTTTGAAAACAGATTTTGAAAGCTACGTCAAAGCAAACGATGCAATATTGAAGAATGTGCAAAATCAAAATCAAGGATTGCAAAATCAAATGGCAAATGTTACAAGTTTGTTAACAAGCCTTTGCACCAAGTTTGATGATTTAGGCAATTCCAACCAACCTTCAAGTTCAAGTTCTTTACCTAGCAATACCATTCCAAACCCAAGAAACGAAGCCAAGGCAATTACAACTCGTAGTGGTGTTTCATACGATGGACCTCCGATTCCACCGCCGGTGGTGGAAAAGGAAAAGTGAGGTGACCATTCCAAACCCAAGAAATGAAGCCAAGGCAATTACAACTCGTAGTGGTGTTTCATACGATGGACCTCCGATTCCACCGCTGGTCCAAGAACAAACCAAAGACAAAGAGCCAAGTGAAGAACCTTCTTTCGTTGCCAACAAAGCCAAACCTAATTTGCCTTACCCATCGAGACTCAACAAACAAAAGATTCGTGAAAAGGATGATATCCTAGCTTCAAAGTTTATGGAAATTTTCCGTAATCTTCACTTTGAGCTAAGTTTCGCGGATGCTCTCATTCATATGCCAAAGTTTGCTCCGATGTTCAAAAAGATGTTAAACAACAAAGACAAGTTAATTGAGTTAACCAAAACACCGTTGAATGAAAATTGTAGTGCGGTTGTTCTTATTTATTCTAGTGCTAATTTCTGCTTTTATATGCTTAGTATCACTTGTTTGATTGTTTTGATTGTTTTGTTTTTTTATTTGTGCTTGTTGAATCCTAGTTTTCAAGTTTGTGCTTTAAATTTGCTTAAATTCCATTTCTATTAGCATAACCTGTTTTGCTGTTATTCAAGCTTATTTGTTTGCTTAAATCTGCTCATTAGGTCTGCTAGTAGCTATCTACTAACTGGTATTTGCATTTTGCTCATTAAATTTTAAATTCATAAGCTGAAAATGGGATTGATGAATTTAAGAGGGTGTTTGGGTTAAGCAGCACTAACTTGAGTTAGTGCTGCTAGACTCCTTTTGGTTCCTAAAATTGATTTCAAATATCATTATAAGGTTTATAAGAGTTAGAATTTAAGGTTTAAGCAGGCCTAGATTAGTTTTAAAAGTCTAAGTGTTGATAGTTAGAATTTGAGTTTATCAAGCTCAGATCCTTTAGCTCTTTTGGTTTAAGTTGTTTTTAGCTAATATAGTTGATAAATCTGTTTTTAATTTAAGGATTGTAGAAATTAGTCCTTTAGCTCTGCACTAATTAGGTTAGGGTTAGTTTAGAAGTAGCTTATTTTGCTAGGTCATAGCTTATTTTAGCTTCTTAGTTGCTTAAGTTTTCATAAAAGATCAAAAAGAAGTTTTATATAATCTGTTAGCTTTTCAGCTAATTTCTAGCTTATTTAGAGAGTTTCAAAAGTAGTTGCTTTTATTAAAATTGATAGTTTTCAGCTTTTCTACAACTTTGATTTTTAGGTTTTTGCAAAAATTAAAAAAAAGGAAGAGGGGAAATCCAGGGTGAGCAAGGCTCGAACCCTGGACCTCTACCCTCCTCAACCTTTATAAACACCACAACACACACCACAACCACTGCGCCCTTGGGACTCTTACGTCTCAAGGTGCATCTTTAATTGTTTTAACACATTTTTGAGCTTTTGTTATAAAAAGCACTTCGAGTGCTTATATGCTTTTTCCCGGCTTATTAAGTTTAGTTTTTTAGTTTTTTATAATTTTCCTGCATTCTTTGTTACATTAGCTATTTTTAGGAATTTTCTTAGATTTTTAACTCAAAGTTTAGTATTTTTAATCATTTATTTTTGTTAAAAAGCTTTAAATAATCATAAAAATAGAAAAATTATCAAAAAAATAATTTTCTTTTTTATAAAATTTTCTTTTATCATATTCTAGGTTTAGGTTGAAATTTACTTCCGTAAGGTTAATATTTTGAAATTTCATTTTTTAAAGAACGAGGATTTGATCCCCGTTCTCGTTTACTTCATTTTTCAACTTTAAAGTGTTCTCGTTTTAGGATTTCTTTAACATTTCTTTTTAAATAGTCAAATAGAATTAGAAATAGATAGAAAAATCATTTTAAGTTTAAATTTAGATAATTCAGGTTTTAAATATCGCGTATTTAATTCCCGTTATCGTTTTCGTGTTTTAGCCTTATTTGCTTTCGTTTTTAGCTTGCCTTTATTTGTTTTCGCATTTCATTAGTAGAAATAGAATCCAAAACCCCAAAAAAATCTTTGAAATATTCAAAACGCGCGATCACGAACTTATCCGATTCTCAATTCACGCTTCGTTGGGAAACGACCCGGGAGGTTTTTGAGACAACTTTGGTTAAAAGTTTGTTTCTCAAACCCGACGGAAAAAATAGTCTACTATACTATTATTTGATATAATCCTTATATACTTATATATTATATTATATATAAAGATTGTGTTCGGAGCGTATCAAGTTTTTGGCGCCGCTGCCGAGGATCAAACCCAGGTCACCCGCGTGACAGGCGGGAATAATTGGTTTGAATTTGAATTTGAATTTGAGAATCTAGTTTTGGTGTTTAGATCTATAAGCTTGCTTAAGCTTGGGTAATAATTGGTTTGAATCAGAGTTATAGCTGGACCTAGGGGTGTTAGGTTAGATGGTTAGGTCTTCACCAAGTTCTAAGGACCAATTGTAAGTCTTCATTTACATTTTGCAGCTCATTATTGCATTTATTTATTCTTGTTTATTCTAGTGCTAATTTCTGCTTTTATATGCTTAGTATCACTTGTTTGATTGTTTTGATTGTTTTGTTTTTTTATTTGTGCTTGTTGAATCCTAGTTTTCAAGTTTGTGCTTTAAATTTGCTTAAATTCCATTTCTATTAGCATAACCTGTTTTGCTGTTGTTCAAGCTTATTTGTTTGCTTAAATCTACTCATTAGGTCTGCTAGTAGCTATCTACTAACTGGTATTTGCATTTTGCTCATTAAATTTGAAATTCATAAGCTGAAAATGGGATTGATGAATTTAAGAGGGTGTTTGGGTCAAGCAGCACTAACTTGTGTTAGTGCTGCTAGATTCCTTTTGGTTCCTAAAATTGATTTCAAATATCATTATAAGGTTTATAAGAGTTAGAATTTATGGTTTAAGTAGGCCTAGATTAGTTTTAAAAGTCTAAGTGTTGATAGTTAGAATCTGAGTTTATCATGCTTAGAGCCTTTAGCTCTTTTGGTTTAAGTTGTTTTTAGCTAATATAGTTGATAAATCTGTTTTTAATTTGAGGATTGTAGAAATTAGTCCTTTAGTTCTGCACTAATTGGTTTTAAGTGTTAAAAATGGTCAAATGCATCAGTAGCTTAAAAACTACAAACAACCTTTTTCAATCTTAAATATCAGATAGTAAAAATAGTTTTTAGCCTTTCAAATTTTGTTTGCAAGTAGATTTTAGGATAAATTAGTCATAATAGGGCTTATTTTAGTTTAAAAAACTTATTTGAATATCTGTTTTTGATCAGCAATTTAGTTCTTTGTCTTTTCATTTAAAAAACCAAAAGTAAGGTACACTGCATAAGCAGCTTTTTCATTAAGTATTTTCTTTAAGCATTTGAGTTTCAAAATGATTTTTAAAAGCTGTTTCATGTAGCTTTTTGGTTAAGGTTTAAGGTAGTATAAGCTAGGATCTGTTTGCATAACTAAAAATAAGCCCAAAGTAGCTAAGTTGTCTGTTTGATTTTTAGTTTTTCACTAAGTGCTTATTTTGAATCCTTAGCTTATGGCTTGCTTCTTTATGCTTATTTCCATGTTAGATTTGTTTATTAAGTTCAGGATTAAGTTAGTTTTAGCTTATCTTTTCCTCAGCTTATTAAGTCATTTAGTAAAAGCAGCATTAAAAATTAAAGCTAGCAGTACTAACTCTAAGTTACTACTGCTGTGCTTATTTGAGCTCATTCTTGCTTGTGTTATTTGCTTATTTCTTTTCATATTAGCTCATTAGGTTAGGGTTAGTTTAGAAGTAGCTTATTTTGCTAGGTCATAGCTTATTTTAGCCTCTTAGTTGCTTAAGTTTTCATAAAATATCAAAAAGAAGTTTTGTATAATCTGTTAGCTTTTTAGCTGATTTCTAGCTTATTTAGAGAGTTTCAAAAACAGTTACTTTAATTAAAATTGATAGTTTTAAGCTTTTCTACAACTTTGCTTTTTAGGTTTTAATAAAAATTAAAAAAAAGGAAGAGGGGAAATCCAGGGTGAGCAAGGCTCGAACCCTGGACCTCTACCCTCCTCAACCTTTATAAACACCACAACACACACCACAACCACTGCGCCCTTGGGACTTTTACGTCTCAAGGTGCATCTTTAATTGTTTTAACACATTTTTGAGCTTTTGTTATAAAAAGCACTTCGAGTGCTTATATGATTTTTCCCGGCTTATTAATTTTAACTTTTTAGTTTTTTATAATTTTCCTGCATTCTTTGTTACATTAGCTATTTTTAGGAATTTTCTTAGATTTTTAACTCAAAGTTTAGTATTTTTAATCAATTATTTTTGTTAAAAAGCTTTAAATAATCATAAAAATATAATAATTATCAAAAAAATAATTTCCTTTTTTATAAAATTTTCTTTTATCATATTCTAGGTTTAGGTTGAAATTTACCTCCGTAAGGTTAGTATTTTGAAATTTCATTTTTTAAAGAACGGATTAGAAATAGATAGAAAAATCATTTTAAGTTTAAATTTAGATAATTCAGGTTTTAAATATCGCGTATTTAATTCCCGTTATCGTTTTCGTGTTTTAGCCTTATTTGCTTTCGTTTTTAGCTTGCCTTTATTTGTTTTCGCATTTCATTAGTAGAAATAGAATCCAAACCCAAAAAAAAATCTTTGAAATATTCAAAACGCGCGATCACGAACTTATCTAATTCTCAATTCACGCTTCGTTGGGAAACGACCCAGGAGGTTTTTGAGACAACTTTTGTTAAAAGTTTGTTTCTCGAACCCGACGGAAAAATACTCTACTATACTATTATTTGATATAATCCCTATATACTCATATATTATATTATATATAAAGAGTGTGTTCGGAGCGTATCAAGTTTTTGGCGCCGCTGTCGGGGAAGTGTGTTACGATTATCGCGTTTCGTTCGACGATTAGTGTTTTTGAAGAACCTTCCTCGTGAAGTTATTTTCCGTTTGTGAATATTTTACACTTCTATTTTCTTTTATTTAAATATAAAAATAACCATTTGTTAATCGTTGTTACGGCTCACCTTTAGATTACGTGCTATAAGGAAAGTTTAAGGCGGGTTTGATCAATATCACCCAAAAGGAGAAGGGTTATTCTAAATAGCGCCTCACGCTTACCAACTCCTCTGCTTTCTTGAACGTATTTTTACAGAGCTACCGTGCACGTTTAATTTTCGGTTACCAAAAATATTTTTTATTTTTCTTATGAATTATTTTCAAAAACCCAAAAATATTCTCTGTTACCTCTTATCCGTTTAATTCTTATCTTCTTTATCCTTTATTCCGTTTAATTCTTAGGCATGTCTTCGTATAACCATTTTGGTTGCTCGTATTGTGGAGGTCCGTTTAATGGTGGAAACTGTCCGAGCTGTAGCAGTGTAGGATCCGAAGATGAGTTTGTCTATGACCCAAATCCTTAATCTTATAATGAAACACCGAACTTCTTCAACCAACCTCCATAATACCAATACGAGACATACTCGTGTAAATTTTGTGGAGGGGATTTTCATCCAGGTTACGATTGTCAAACAGGGAACACATCTGTCTTTGACCAGGGTCCCTGTTACAATCAAGACTTTGGATTTAACCAACCTTTACCTTATTCTCCAAGTCAGCCATATCTATTTCCTTGTGAAAATTGAGGGGTTCTTCATGAAAATGTTTAGTGTCAACCGATGAACCAAAATTATGATCTTAATTTTTGTTATGATCCAATTTATTCCAGTTTTGACCAATATCAACCCTCGTAGTTTCCCGAAATTCATCATCCTCCTCAAGCAACGGATACGGAATTGTTGCAAGCTAGAGAAAATCTAATGGAAACCATTCAAGCCTTTTTAAAGGAGTATGATCATATACCTCCTAATGAAAAGTGCATGGCTTTATTGCTAGCTGAGGAGAGATTTCTTAAGATTAAGCAAACTATGGAAGAAGAGCAGAATCAACCTGAAGTTATGCAAGAATTGCTTCTTAAACTCATGAATGATTTGCAAATTCTTAAAGGAATTCAACAAGAGAAGGAGAAGCCGGCAGCTCAAAGTTTTACTCCATATGGAAATTTTTCTATGATCGACGATGTGGAAGTGTTAATGAAAGACATTTACACCTTCTTAAGGAAGTTTAGTCGTATACCTTTTGGAGTAACACCAAAGGTTATATTGATAGCTTGGGAAAGTTTTGGCGAAATTAAAGATGCTTTGACGGACGAGCAATATCAACAAGAAGATATTCAAGAATTGATGAGTAAACTCTTTGAAGATGTGCGAAATATTAGTGAAGAGCTATCATAATATATTAATTGTCCAAGCTGGAATCGTCCTATTTTCTACGACAATGACGATGATGAGTATACTATTATATATAGCAAGCCTAAAGCAATCACACCCGACTTACCGGCCGAGGAGCCCGTTGACTCTCTCATAATGAAGGATGAGCATCTTAGCACTATTCCAGAAACGGAATCGGACGAAATAATAAAGTTTAGTGTTGAGAACCTTGTCCTAATCCCAAGTGAGTCCGAGGATTTTTCTGATAACGAAAGTGAGTGTGATGTGCCCGTTGATGATGAATCTTCTCCGACTGTTACAACTTTCTTGAATCCTCTCTTTGATTCTAACGACGATTTCTCCTCTAGTGATAACGAGTCACTTTCTGATGAGGACGTTCCGATGGAAAATTTCAAATTTTATTCGAACCCTCTTTTTGATGATGAAGAAATCATTTCTCCAAAGATTGATCCGTATTATTTCAATGCCAAGTCTAATCTTATCGAATCTTTGCTTAACCGTGATATTATTTTTGATTCTTCACCTAAGTTTGATTATCTTCTCGAGGATTTCTCTAGTGAACTCGCTCATATCGATCCAATTCCACCAGGAATTGAGAAAGCCGGCTTTGATCTAGAGGAAGAAATCCGTTTTGTTGAGAATTTGTTGTATGATAATTCATCTCCACTATCACCGGAAGAACTTAATTTGGAAATTACTGATACGATTTTTGAGTCTCTCTTTCCATCTCCTATCCTCATTGAGGATAGTGACTCTCTTATAGAGGAGATCGATTTATTTCTTTCTTCCGATGACTCGATGCCACCAGGCATTGAGGATGACGACTATGACTCGGAAGGGGATATCCATTTTCTTAAAGAATTGCTTAGCAATGATCCCCTTCCCCTTCTTGAAAATGAGTCATCTAACCTTGATCATTTTAATGATCCTTTACCTCCTCGTCCTCCTCCGGAATCACCAGATGTTGAGATTTGCTTTACAGTTGAGAACGATTTTGATGAGCTAAACGAAGATGAATGTTTTGACCCAAGGGGGGAAAAGATTGATGTTTTTGCAAATGTTAAAGATGACGATTCCTTCATATTTGTCATTCGGACTTTTCTCCCGTATCATACTTACCCTTTAGATTCTCCTTTACTTCTCTCCACCATGAGTGAAGATACCATTTTTGACCCTGGCATCTCCACTTAGAGCCGGTGGCATCTCATCGGGATGGAACTTTCATGTGCTTTAATGTTTATCCAAACATTAATGAAAACCCGATTGAGACTTTCTTTTCCATTTGCTTCCCCATGTATAACTTAATTCAAGGTCGAGTCAAGCTCGTGACTCGGTTAACAAAAACAAGCGTTTCTATCTTCTTATCTATTTTCTAACATTTGATGTAAGGGGGCTTGTCTTTTTCTTTTCTCGTGTTTCATGTTTTGTGATTTTTATTGTCCATGATTGCCCGGATTTTGAAGCCTCTCGTGTTCATGGTTTTGTCCATTCATACATTCAAGCTTCATATCCTCAGCTTCATTTAGGGAATCCGATATCCTAATCTTATCGACTAACGTTTATCTTTAGCATACTTAATAAACAGCTTTAGATTTGCGTAGAGACCCCTTTATATCAGGAATATGCATTGGAATTAGTATGGGGGAATCTCACATTGAGGACAATGTGTAGTTTTAGTATGGGGGGATCTATCGATTTGATTGTGCCTGCAGCCGTTGTTTTTATGTAATCCCGTTCTTTGTCACAATTTTGACTTTTCTGCTGGGTAGAATAAGAATAAATTTTGACTCGATCAAGCGTGTTGAACTCTAGCTTGTTCCTTAACTTTTTAGGCTAAGCGTTCGCGATATTCGCGAAGAACAAAAAATGATAGAGTTAAGTATGAGTTGGATGCTAAGCAAGGATTATTTGGAAATCTTAAGAGCTCATGTATGTAATTTGTGGATTTTTCTCCCATAAGCTCTTAACCGGACTAATATGCGTGTTGTTTTTGGAGATTAAACCTAAATCAACAATTTTTATGTAGTATATAGCAAAAAAAATTAGTCTTAGTACAAACTTATACTTGAATTTTTCAAAAAGAAGTGTTCTATATAAAGTAAAAAAAAAGATAAAATGATGATCCACGGTTAAAATTCAAAATAGCACATTCACCTTGTGGGCTGATAAAAGTTTACTACCTCTTGCCGGCTCACAACCCGTCGCGACGCGCGCGCGCTGCGCCTTCTAAAGAAAGCCCATGGAAGAATAAGAGGTTAGTGTAGGAGAGAGAGAGAGAGAGAAAGCCCCTCTTGCCTGCATCTTGCCGGCTCACAACGCTGTTGCAACCCTACTCAACTGTCGAGGGTTCACAATTGCTAAATAATATGTTTAAAATTAAAAGTTTGACTACTTTACTTAAACAAAAATTTCAGGGGGTGGATAATATTCTTTATTTTTTTGTTAAATTTCAAAATATGCTTTGTAACATTTGGGACTTTTCTATTTTAGGTCTTTAAGCGATGTACATACAGGATATAAATTGTGAGGTTTTGGAAACATTAAGGTCTGTGAGTCCCGATATAGTCTCTGTGGGTGTCTAAAATGCCTGCGTCACTTAGCCACAAGGTAGGGTGTGCCGAGGACGAAAGTCGTACATAGGATGATCTCGCTTAATAACTATTAATTCCGGGTGGAAAATGAAACATACGAATTTTGCAAATGAAGATCCACGGGGGGGATTATAATAAAAAATATTGTTTTTTCCTAAAAAAAAAAATAAAATAAATAAATTAGGGGGGGGGCCACCACCAAATTTTTCCCCCCAAAAAACCTTTTTCAAAATGATTATAAAAAAAAAACAAAAATTTTGGTGGGAGTGAAAAGTTCACAAATTGCAAATAATATTCTTTTACTTACATCGCTCGTCTCTCTCTCTCTCAGAGTCGCTCTCTTGCGCTAGTCGATATGAGTAGTGTTAGCATCTTAACTGATATTTAGCGGTGATTTCGTTTTAAGCTTGGTTTGGAGCAAGTAAAAAGTCGAGAACGATGAATTTATCCTATTTGGGGCATTCTCGGATCGAAATGCATCTTGTTCTATGATCCCTAACAGTTATGGAAGTAACGAAAGTCGGAATATTCTAGGTAATTATTAAAAAAATGGAAAAAGTTTTGAAAAATGGGAAAATGGGGTGTTTTAAAGCTTGTGATTTCTTAACTCTCCCCACAAAAGTCTTTGCTACTTTTCAAAGATTTAGTTTGGGGAAGTTCTGAGGTATTTGGTTTTAGAGCATATAATATTGCGTGAGGACACGACAATCACTTAGTTTGGGGAATTTTGATATGTGAGAAATCACATATCTTTATTATATCCAAAATGGCCCTTAAATGATCAAAATGTGCAAAAATATGCTTGTATTTGTGTATTTTGTTGTTTGTGTATGTGTAGGTACGGATAATGCAAATATCACAAGAAAACGGTCAAAGCCGGACAAACACGAACACAAGAATGGAAAGAGTGCACAAGAGCCGGGAGTTTGATAGCAAAAAGGTCATCAAAAGTCAACCCTTGGTCAACCATTGGTCAACTCATAAAAGACAAAATCCTCAAAATACCCAAAATGCCCTAAATGTTAAACCAAATTTCATTAAAAGTCCTAAACCCTAACACCGTTAGTCTTTTGGACTAACGGTCGTTAAATATCCATGTATAACCATTTACCCCATTTTACCAAAACCCATTACCCGGTCTAAGCCCATTTTCCCCTTTTGAAATTACCCGGGCCCAAGTCAACTGAGTTTAAACTCAGTAACTCAACCAAGGCTGTTAGAGATCCCTATCACCTTACCCCGCTCCTCTTAGTCACGCACACATCATGACATCCTTCTAGAAGTGCCACGTTGGTGATCCGTCACATCACACACATGATTAAACGACCAAGATCAAAAGTTGTTGATAAAATTGATGATTCAAAGGTGGGGATTTATTCCTTGGGCTCTACTCAAGATTTCACTCACAAAAGAAGCACACCAAAGGCACCTCAGCTCTCCTCATTTCACTATAAATAGAGATAGATAGTTAGATAGAAATTTGTCTCCAATTTATGCTTTAAAATTGGTTTACCACTTTATCTTTCATGTAATTTACTTTCTAGCAATTTAATTACCTTGTCAATTTCCTTTCCTGTATTGTAACCTTAATTTTCAATAAATAAAAGAAAATCCAAAAATATTGTCCATTTCCATTGTACTGTTTCATTCAATCTTCTCAAATTATTGTTTCAATCATTCATAGTTGTGTTCTACTGCTTCATTTGAGTTTTGCTTAAGCTGGTTTGAGCTTTTGGATTAGACGTTTAGAGTTCTCCTTTTGAATTTGAAGATTTGGAATCTGGTTTTGGTGTTTGGATCTATAAGCTTGCTTAAGCTTGGGTAATAATTGGTTTGAATCAGAGTTATAGCTTGACCTAGGGGTGTTAGGTTAGATGGTTAGGTCTCACCAAGTTTTAAGGACCAATTGTAAGTCTTCATTTACATTTTGCAGCTCATTATTGCATTTATTTATTCTTGTTTATTCTAGTGCTAATTTCTGCTTTTATATGCTTAGTATCACTTGTTTGATTGTTTTGATTTTCTGTTTTTTTATTTGTGCTTGTTGAATCCTAGTTTTCAAGTTTGTGCTTTAAATTTGCTTAAATTCCATTTCTATTAGCATAACCTGTTTTGCTGTTGTTCAAGCTTATTTGTTTGCTTAAATCTGCTCATTAGGTCTGCTAGTAGCTATCTACTAACTGGTGTTTGCATTTTGCTCATTAAATTTGAAATTCATAAGCTGAAAATGGGATTGATGAATTTAAGAGGGTGTTTGGGTCAAGCAGCACTAACTTGAGTTAGTGCTGCTAGACTCCTTTTGGTTCCTAAAATTGATTTCAAATATCATTATAAGGTTTATAAGAGTTAGAATTTAAGGTTTAAGCAGGCCTAGATTAGTTTTAAAAGTCTAAGTGTTGATAGTTAGAATTTGAGTTTATCAAGCTTAGATCCTTTAGCTTTTTTGGTTTAAGTTGTTCTTAGCTAATATAGTTGATAAATCTGTTTTTAATTTGAGGATTGTAGAAATTAGTCCTTTAGTTCTGCACTAATTGGTTTTAAGTAAAAATGGTCAAATGCATTAGTAGCTTAAAAACTGCAAACAACCTTTTTCAATCTTAAATATCAGATAGTAAAAATAGTTTTTAGCCTTTCAAATTTTGTTTGCAAGTAGATTTTAGGATAAATTAGTCATAATAGGGCTTATTTTAGTTTAAAAAACTTATTTGAATATCTGTTTTTTATCTGCATTCTTTTCATTTAAAAAACCAAAAGTAAGGTACACTACATAAGCAGCTTTTTCATTAAGTATTTTCTTTAAGCATTTGAGTTTCAAAATGATTTTTAAAAGCTGTTTCATATGGCTTTTTGGTTAAGGTTTAAGGTAGTATAAGCTAGAATCTGTTTGCATTACTAAAAATAAGCCCAAAGTAGCTAAGTTGTCTGTTTGATTTTCAGTTTTTCACTAAGTGCTTATTTTGAATCCTGAGCTTATGGCTTGCTTCTTTATGCTTATTTCCAAGTTAGATTAGTTTATTAAGTTCAGGATTAAGTTAGTGTTAGCTTATCTTAGTTTGTCCTCAGCTTATTATTTTGCTTATTTTCCACCTTAAGTGCTTATTAGGTCTAGGGAATATCATTTTTAGCTTATTAGGTTTTTCTTTTTAGCTTCTAAGCTCAAGAGGCCAAGCAAAATTTAGCTTATTTCATTTCAGTTTTAAAAAGTAAACTGCTACTTTTTGTAGCTTATTTCCAGCTTATCTTCAAGTTTCTAAAAAAAGTTGATTTAACAAAAGTTGCTTATGATTGTCTTATAAAGCTTTTTCAAAAGAAAATGTTGCATAAAAAATGATAAGGGGTTGGCCGTATTGGGAGGTCTCGAACCCAAGACCTCAACCATAACTGCCATACACCTTACCATTGCGCCCTTGGGTCTTTTCTGAAGTCTCTAGGGCCATTAGGTATTTAAGGTAATTTAGTGTTTAAGCAATAAGCTTTTCAGAGCTTATTTACAGCTTATAGACATAAGCTGTGTTGATGGTTTCAATTTTCCTTGGAATTAAATTAGTTGTAGTATTTTTAGAAAAAAATTCAGATTTTTATAAAATAGTTTAGTATTTTTAATTAATTTTCTAGATTAAAATCATTTTTAATTCATAATAAAAAAAATATATAATTCTTTTTCTGAAAATTTTCTTATCATTTAGGATTTATAAAAAATTAATTTGCATTCGTAGGGAGTAAATTTGATGTAGTTGCTTAAATGTCGCGTTTTATTAATTCCCGTTTACGTTTTCGTGCTTTATTTCTTAAGTGCTTTAAATGCTTTTATTGTCTACTTGTTTTCATTAGTAGAATTAGAAACTAAATTTAAATCCTTGAAACCATTCAAATCACGCTATCACGAACCTAACCGATTCTCAATTCACGCTTCGTCGAGGAAAAACGACCCGGGAGGTTTTTGATATAACGTTTTGGTTAAAAGCGTTTATCTTTAACCCGACGGAAAATACTTTCTATACTATAATTGTTTACATCCTTATATACTTATATTATATAAAGTGTGTTTGGGCTGTAATCAGCTGCAAAAACTGGCGATTATCTGATGATGTTGATGATGATGATGATGATGATGGCGGTTCAGTTTTTTTTGCATAATTTGTGTTTTGGTTTAATGAATGAATAATTATGAAAACACTGAACTCAAATAGAAAAAGAAGATGAAAGATCATAATTCACAAACCTGATTTTGAGGCCACCTAATTTTGATGAAATTAGGGTTGTGGTTGATTCGGTGGTCAAACATTTTTTTGGATTAAGAACTGGTTTAATTTCAAATTGATGAGGGAGGCGTTATTTTTGGAAATGATATGCTTTTTTGAAATATTCATATTGCATTGAATTCGGATGAGGTGCGTTTATTAGTATTGATTTGTCAAATTTATCACAAATGTGGGAAATGCCTTAGTGGTTGAGATGTTATCTCTTGGGCATACAACCCCGAGTTCGAATCCTGGCAAATACATTTTTAGTCCGGATTTGATTCTGCCTACATGGCTTCATTCATGCCATAAGTGGCATTAAGTGTTGCTTACGTGGATTAAAATCTGTTTACATGGCTTTAACAGGTGGTGACGTGGATTAAATTATGGGTGAGGTGACATTCTTTGGTGATGATGTGGCATTTATGTTGCATGAAAAGGTCATTTATTTATCCTGTTATTTAGAATGTACGATATATATATATATATATATATATATATATATATATATATATATATATATATTATAATATTCCTTATATTAGCTAAACCTATTTTACTAACAAACATAACATGTAAAAATAAAATTACATCGCAAGTATATATAATTAACTTGCTTTATTTGTAGAATAGCACGAAAAAAACCAAAACGCGGTCGGGCCTCGAGAACCGGGTTGACTTGGGTAACTTCAAGCCCGACGGGGCTAACCAGGTTTCAAAAATATGAAACACGGTTTAATTTTACTCGTTTTTTCAACCGGGACTGACCGGGTCGAACCGGGTTTCAAAACACTGGGTAACGGTCATATGACTATTTTTTGGCTATTTTGACCCTTTTTGTTGCTTAAATTACCAAAATGACACCCCCTTACTAATATATAAGGGGGTTGGGGGTTGGGGTTGAGGGTAAATCATACTCTCAAAAACACAAAATCATTCTCAAAATTGCAAAAACGCTCTCAAAAAATGGCATCCAGATGTGGACAATCTCTATCTTTCGTTGGCATTGGGGATCCGTCAACCAATCTTACGGTGATGGCTATCAAAGAGACGAATAAAGACCTGATGATTTGGTCAAACTGTGAATTTTTGTGTGATGTCGAGCGGTCCGAGAAAAGCGAGATGTAAGAAATGTGGACGGTAATACTACGTTGAAAAATAGTATGTTGAAAAGTTGTCCCGCGTTGAAAGCCGCGTCGGGTTTTAATCAAACATCAATGGAGAATGATGGATCGTTGTGGCATTATGAAGCGGTCGTGTTTGGGAAAGGATTGCGCACTTTATGATTTAAGAAAGCCTTCCTTTTGACCACTTTGACAATAAGCAAATGACCTCGCTTATCCAAAAAACGCTTCAACCTTGATATTGCCATGTAAGTCGTACTACACTAAGACGTGATTGTATAAATATATCTTGAAACTAGCTAAAAATGAAATGATTTTAGAATTTAAATCCTTAAATTCCGGTGTAAGTTTAACGTGTGTGTCGGTCCTAGGTTTAGGATCTATCTAGCCTTTGTAAGACAATAGCTAACTTGAATAAATCTAAATCAACTATATAAGAGACCAATGACTATTGAATAATCAAGTGTTAAGGCTGAAATCTTAACACAAGAATAAGAAGAAACAATAATCATAATTTGCTATTGATTTCTATTAAGTCTAAGCTTCTATTGATTTTTCCTTACCGTCATTAAACATTGTGCCTTAGGGTTCCTCTTATACACAAAGGAAACCCTAATGGGCTTTACAAAACGTGTGAAAGGATATGATATCCTTTCACTAAGATATTCCTAAGATATCTCTAAAGGTTACTATACTATTCTGTTAATAAACAGACTTAACTAGACAGACTTAACTAAAATATGACCAATACTAAACTATAGTTATGCTACTCTACCAGTATTAACTTTAGTACTGCAGACTTAACTTAGTACACCCAACAACCTCCAATGATACAGTATTAACTCTCGTTCTCATGCCAGAAAACTAACTTAATACTACGATTTACTGTTATAACTACACGTATTACCAGTTTTTACATCTATTTCCCAAAAGTGTGATGTTTGGATGGCTCAAATGTTCATCGAAAATCGTACTCTTTGTGATACCACTCATTGGGTACACTTCCCAAACACTAGCCGGCGCTAATGCTTGACAGCGCTTAACGATTTTCTTTGAATTGTTTGGATAACCCCCATACGACTATAATCTATATGCTATTTTGATTATGTCATCCAAAATCGGTTTAATTTAGAAGAAAATAATTTTTGCTATTATCTTCGATAATGGCGTCAAACCACCACTGTTGCGGTTGATCATTTACAATAAACATTTAACCGAATTGCCGACGATGATAGTTTCATAGTCGCTGTTGTCAGACAACATATCGCATTAATTTGTTGGTAGCAGGCGGGTTAATTGTTATCGCACTAATATAAAAAAATTTTAAACAAGTGTTAAAAGATATTTTTTGTACTAGTAATGCTCGATATCATAATTGTTTAAAGTTTTGTACAGATGTAAATGCCCTTTGGTTAGGTTTGAATTGGACGTATTATCGATGGAATTCCACTTGAAACATGTTTGATGTGCTTTACATCTCAAAAAGATACTTTTAAATATGTTTCTATGACACCTTGCACAAACGTTAATCAGTTTACTGGCTTATCATGGGTCAAGCTTGGCCTATTACACTGTTTTCGGATATCGCTTGGAATTTTTAAAAAGCTACCACTTTGTTATCGGGAGTTTACTATACTACAAGTTGTTTAGTTTTAAAACAACTTTATTTAATGATTTAAAGAATAAACGACTTTGAAATGAGAGGCAAATTATTTGAAAAAATGGTGCAACCAATGAAGAAAAGTTTCTAAAATATTTTAAAGAATTGCCTCCCATTATAGCTTATCTCGCCGTGTTGAACCCTACTCTAAACCAAAACAGGGTTGAGACTTTAACTGCTAACATTTCATATGATTTGGGTATGTTAGAAATAAGGACCCACACTATCTAATACACTTATCAATTTGCCTCACTTTTAACGAGGATTTTGACACAAATGGTCACAAGTCTATCCTTAATCACATAATTATGGACCTGTTCTCAAACATCTTATCATGATATGTCAACTGTGAGTTCTATGGTAATGATACCGATCGATTCATCCTTATATAATGTCTTTATTAAATGAAAATACAAAACGAGTCGAGGTAAACACCCTAGTATCCGAGCTCCGAAATAAGGTACACTAGGATCCGCTCTCTTTTTGTAACACCCTAATAAACCTCTTTAAGAGTTTGAGAATTAGGATTTTTTGGGTTGGTGGGAAAGAACGGGATCCATCTATTTTTGGTTCTATCCACTGTGGCAGCTGTCCTACTAAACGGTCACATGCTAGTATGGTAGCTTTGTGGAATCACATTTTCTTTTACGTGACAACGGTTATATAAACGGAAGAACAAAACTCACTCGTTGTCGGTTGAAGTTTGAATTTGTTTGACGGGCTCGCACTTGACCCACACTGGAATCCTGACTTCAATATATATCACAATCGTAGGCGGCATTTTGGCGAGTTAAATTGAATACCTCAAGAGTACAGAGATAGAGATGGCAGACATAAAAGAATAACCGAGAAGAATTAAAACACAAGACACTCCTAAATGCTGGAAAAATAAATATTGGGTTGCCTCCCAAAAAGCGCTTGTTTTTGTTTGAGTCACGAGCCTGACTCTACCCTTATTTAACAAATAAAGGGGAGGGTTCCCCTACACTTGAGTTCAAGTACGGGTGATAGTAACGGTACACACCATTGTTGTGAGAAGGGGTCACATGCTGAAAAAATGGTTGTTGAATTATGTGCTCCAAATGGTATGTTTCTTTAATCCTAACCTTCTCTACTTCTTTTGGCCTAACGAGTGAATTAAGTCATATTCCTAGAAAAGAATCTTCCTTAGATTCTAATTCCCAATCATTTTCTATCATCTCTATATTCGAAAAATCAACACCTAGGGATCCACTTTGTCCTAATAAACCTGGTTTAAATCCATAATGTTTCTTAGGATCATCAATGCATGGATGATAATAGCAGTACGTATACTTAGGGTGGAAAGACGCCACGTGGGGTGAAGGTGGTGTATGAATGGTCAAGTCATCTACTACCTTCATCCTAAAATTATCCAGAATAAGTGGTTTGATGGGTGGTTTGGGGCCTCTTTTGTCTCCAAGACTTATATCTAAGGATGGATAATTTGGTAAGGGTTATGGTTGAGGCTCTGGTTTATCAAAATTAGGAATTTCCCTAGAACTAAGAGGATTGTCATGATTACAAGTATTCAAGCCTAAATCCTATAGTGATGTTTCGTCTAAAGGTTCTACCTTAATCGGGATTCCTATAATCTCTTCTACTTCATCCGGGTAAGTCACGGGCAGTGTGTTTTCCACAAATGATGAGAGGACTTGTGGGGTAATTTGTGGGTTTGAATTTTTCGCATCATATCGGGACTTGATGTTTCGATTAGTGTTTATACCAGGCTTAAAGCCAAAGGTACTTTCCCTTACAAGAGGTGGACTAGGGAAGATTGTTGCGGATGTTTTGACATAAAGTGACTTTGGTGAGACGAATTTAAGTGTATGGAAAGATGCCTTTTCGGTGAGAGGCTTTTGAGATCTATGACCTTAAGGAATCGGATCCTCAGTGTCGGGGTACCTTGTGATCTTCTTGATTTTATTGGTTCTATTTTGTTCAATTCTTATCTCATCCCTTAATTTCCCTACAACCTCCAAAGAGAGCTGCATGAAATCGCTTCCAATAACACACATATACTCTTTAAGTTGTCTAACTTTTTCTTCTTGATAGAGTATGAAATTCATCATAAGGTCTTCAAATTCCTCTTGTCAAGATGGTTCTGAGGGTAGTGGATACACTGTGTTGCTTGTCATTCTAAATACGCTTTCACTTCTTCCCATTAGCGAGATTGCTTCCTTCATGAGTGTATCAACTTTACATTCCATGACCCCTAGTAACACAGATGTTCGGGTCATCATAGGACTTCTACACGAGAAGTTTTACAACCACCCCTATGCATTTGTGCACCTAAACGATGTAAGTATGTAAAGTCCCCAAGACTCGGGGTTGTTATTATCCGTTCACTTGAGAAAAGTTGGGAAGAGCTGAATCCACGGTCCATAATAGAAATTCTAAAGGGTTGAGAGAAGATTATTTTTGGTATTTTTATATTTTATGGAAAGCAAGTAAATCATATAATTGGAGAGAGGTTTGGTTTTAGCTGTTTAAACTAAATATTAACTAAGCTACTGGTGATAACAATAAGATAAAAGACTGTGTTTATTTAATCATGTATTACTCCCTAGATTGCTTCTCCTAGTGTTGTTGCCTTGTCACACTTGTGATGATCTATGTAACTAATTCCTAAAGCATAAACGAATTACACGAAACCGCCGTCTACTTAGTATGCTGCTAGAGCAACGCACATGCAAGGTAGTATGAAGACTATTACACAGCCCCTAGGAGTACACTAAGTGCATGTGAAATATATTAAGAGTGGATCAACCATATTAGGGGGCAAGGTAGTATGAAGACTATTACCCGATGATATCCTTTCTACACAATCACATTTTCCTAGACATATCAACAGCGATGCAGACAAAAGCTGGTTTTCTAAGACCTAACGTACACATCCATCACAAGAAGCAACACCACTAAGATCTACATTCTAGGTTTCATACAATCATCAATAAACACAATAGGAAGTTTAGCCAAGCATGTTAAATATAAAGCAAGAACAATAAATCAAATAACACATAGACATATTGAATGATTAAGTAAACCTTACTTGATTAAAACATGAATTGGAAGAGGTACAATAAGGTTTTTAGGCCCTAAAATCGTCTCCTACAGCTGCTAAACGAACTAGGGTTCGTACTCTCTTTTTTTATTCTAAAGTACACCTCAAACCCCAAATTCCGAGTTTCGTATAAATAGGAAACAAACTAAGACGGGTGTCCAGCATTTAAATTCGTGACAGCCATCATTGAAAGAGAATATTCTAGATAATGGTCTGGGTCGTATGCCTCTGACGCCGTCGTGGAAATCATTTACGCCATCTTGATACTTCGTGATCGGCGTCACGTTGTATTTAGTGACGCCGTCTCCATCCACTATAAGAGAAATTTCTTGATCAATATTGGTGTAGGATCCGAGTCATGTCCGTCTTCCTCTAATGACCCAAGTCACGTTTAATTCTTCCAAATACCTTCCAAATGAGAAATACCTGAAAAGGAACGATTAAGTGCCTATTTTGGGCATAAATGCACGATTTAGGGAGTTAAACGACCCCGAAAAAGTGTATAAAATGACACCTCATCAAATACCCCTACACTTGGGATTTGCTTGTCCTCATGCAAATGGGCTTTTCTACCTAGACAATAACAATATGAGGGGTCATTTTACCTACTCTTTAAACATATTCTACAACACAACCTTCTAGACCTCGTAATTAAAAGCACGGAAAGTATATACTAGCACCTCATATAAGCCACTGCTGAAATATTGGCACAACTTTTGGGTTTAAGGTCAAACCTACGAGCTCACCAACATTATTGTTGACGTTTTCGTGTATCGTTTTCAGGTGAAGTGAAAGCAGAATAGTTTGGTGATTGTGATAGCAGACTTAGAAGTATCCCGAGTGGAATTTCTTGTGAAGTCTTACTTGCTTGTTGTTTTGATTTTAGTATTTGGATGTTTTGGATTAAGTTTGGATTTTGGTCCCCTGTATGGACAGTTGAATAATTGTAAGAGATTGTGGATTTTAGTTGCGATTTGGGACATCACTCGAGTTGTTCGAGGTTGATGGTCTCCATAGCACTTGGAGTTTATGCAATGTAGTTTTCTCTATTTTGTACCTTGTGTTATGATTGATTATTATGTTGCATCCCCGAGTTTCCGCCTTGTCGGGGTGTGACATTAATAAGATATAAAATAATAAATTTAGCTTCAAATTTTGAAAAAAAATAGATAGATCAATGGACATAAAATAAACACTTATGTAATAGCATCATCATCATTAATTTCTGGTATTTCCTCTGTTTGATTCAATTCAATTCAGTTTAACCCTAACCCTAATTTAACCCTCAATTATATAGATAACATGTTTCAAATTGTGGAATTGTAGGTCTAAATCTGACGATGCAGATCTGAAATTTAACAACCATGTTTTGGCGTATGACCGGATTGTCTACCACGTCACCGGTATATAATCATGTCTGTTTAGATCTTGTTTTTGATTTAATTTGATTACTTATTATATAAGATGCTAATCATTAGTTTCAATTGAATTGATGTGGTCAATTGAGGATTTGTTGTTTTTTTTTTGTGACACGGAAATCCCACGTCGACTGTGGCCTGGAGAGATGTCAGGTCATCATGGGGGACTTTAATGACGTGTTATTTATCGCTGACACGTTTCATGGTTCGAAAGCCATTAATATTTCCATGCGTAATTTAAATGAGCGTGTTAATAATATTGAGATTGCGGATGTGAAAGCAGTAAAGACAGGATGAGGGTAATGATGTAATCATAGGTTTATAAAAGAATTACGAATTTTAAATGTCGTACAAATTATTTTTTTTAAATACTTGAAAAGTTTTGAATTTTCCTATAGCTGGGCTCACGACGCCGTCAGGAAAAATCATGACGCCGTCGCCAGCGACTGTGAAAATTTTCATTTTATTTTCTTTGAAAAAATTCCTACACACGATTATATAAGTTATTTCTTGTATGAATTACTGCATGAAACCTGAGATTAGTCAATACAATTATATGACTCGAAACTGAAGCGAATTAATCTAAACAATTTATTTAATATGTTTGAATTGGTCCTTAAAAACCGGATATTTTCCCCTACACTTATTTTATGCAAAATACCTTTGATTGTCAATAAGACGAAGTTAAAAACAAAACAAATCATGATCACATATAATTCAAACATAAAAGAATAAATGATAAATAATTAAAACACAAGACACTCCTAAATGCGCGAAATTAAAATATTGGGTTGATGAGACATGCTTGGGTTGCCTCCCAAGAAGCGCTTGTTTTTGTTCGAGTCACGAACCTGACTCTGCCCTTATTTTACAGATAAAGGGGAGGGTTCCTCTACACTTGAGTTCAAGTGCGGGTTATAGTAACTGTACACACCATTGTTATTGAGAAGGGGTCACATGCTGAAAAATTGATTGTTGAATAATATGCTCCAAATGGTGTGTTTCTTTTATCCTAACATTCTCTACTTTTAGCCTAACAGGTGAATTAAGTCCTCTTCCAAGAAGAGAAACTTCCATAGATTCTAATTCCCACTCATTTTCTATCATCTTCACATTTAAAAAATCAACACCTAGGGATCCACTATGTCCTAATAAACCTAGTTTAAATCCATAATGTTTTATAGGGTCATCAATGCATGAGTGATAATAGAAATACAAATTCTTAAAGTGGAAAGATGCCACAAGAGATGAAGGTGGTGTATGAATGGTCAAATTATCTAATACATTCATCCTAAAACTATCCAGACTATGTGGTTTGATGCCCCCCATCACTTACCTACCACGCCTGTGGGCCGTTTGTGGTTTGAGCCTCTTTCATTCCATAGTCTTACATCTAAAGGTGGATAATTAGGTAAGGGTTATAGTTGAGGCCCCGATTCATCAAAACTAGGAACTTCCCTAGAACTAAGAGGAAGGTCATGATTACAAGTATCTAATCCTAAATCCTCTATTTGTGTTTCACCCAAAGGTTCTACCTCTATCGGGGTTCCTAAAGTCTCTTCTACTTCTTTTGGGTAAGTCACGGGCGGTGTGTATTCATCAAATTATGGAACTTGTAGGGTACTTTGTGGGTCTAGATTTTCCACATTATCCCATGCTATACCTTTATGCATCTCAACTCAAACATTCTCATTTCCAAACAATCTCTTTTGCTTGAGCCTTCAAATTTGCTACTTCTTGTTCAGAAATAATGTTTAGTGGGTTGTCTTATTCTTTTTGGCCTTGGGCGAAATTTTCTATGGCTTCCCATGCTTCTTTACCACTTAATTCCCTAAGGTTATAGTCTGCTGCAATGTCAATGTCCATTCGGGTATAGTCTTCGACATGGTCATAAAATAATTAAGTAAGGGGCCATAAGTCGAGGCTATGATGAGGGACTCTTTGGATTATGTTTTTAAAACAAGTCCATGCATCGTAGATAGATTCATCTTGATGTTGTTGGAACACCAAGGTATAATTTTGGAGAGGGAAGGTTGTGTTTCGTAGAGGGTTTTAGAAGGGTGTGGTTGGTGGTCTTTCGTACATCGTGATGGTGAACGAAAGAGTGATTTACAACAAAGGGCACAAAGAAAAGATAGACTACAAGAAAGCTAATTGACAGAAATTAAAATCTCACTTGATAGGAATCAAGCGAGTAGACTTAAGTTAAACAATGGTCGAAACCTAACTATTCCCCGACAGCGGCGCCAAAAACTTTTTGTGCGGTTGTCGTAAAAACTTCAACATAAAGTTTTACAACTCCCTAGGCAGCGTACCTAATCAGTGTAGTAGTAGTATAGGTAAGACTCGGGGGTTGTTATCATTCTCTAGGGGAATAGGTTGGGAAGGCTCGAACAAAATCTAATAGAGGTCTACGGGGTTGAGAGAATATTCTTTTTGTATTTTTAACTAATAAAACTAAATATTATCTAATCTAATGGTGATAACTTTATAATAAAAAGATGTATTTACTTAATCATGTACTACTCCTTAGATTGCTTCTCCTAATCCTATTGCTTTTGTGATAATCTGTGTAAGTATTTCGTAAGTTATAAACGAATTATACGAACTCGCCGTCTATTTAATATTCCGTTAAGGCAACGTACATTAAGGTAGTATGAAGACTTTTACAAGGCCCCTAAGTGTATATTTAAATGCAATTGAAATATCTTAAGAGGGATCAACCATATTAGGGGTAAGGTAGCATGAAGACTCTTACCTATGGTATCCTTTCTACACACTCGCGTTTCCCTAGACGTCTATGCCAATTTAATATCTTATGGCTAGTTTTCTAAATCCTAACACGCACATCCATCACAAGAAGAAACATTAAAAGGATCTACAATCTAAGTTTCATACAATCATAAGTAAATACATAGGAGGGTTTTTCCTAACATGTTATAAAGAAAGCAAGAACATAAATCAATCAAACACATAGACATATTGAATGATTAAAGATAAACACTCTTACTTGATTAAAACATGGATCAAGGTCAGTTACAATAGGGTTTTGAGGCCCTAAAGACTGCCTAAAAGCTACTAGAATGATTAGAGTTCGTCTCCTAAGAGTTATACAAAGTTACACACTAAAAACCCTAAAATCCATTTTGTATTTATAGGAAAAACGATGTGACGACATCAAGTAGTGGTCGCGACGCCGTCACCATGTCAAATCATCTAGATCTGATTTAAGTCGGTTGCGTCCTGACGCCGTCATCAAATCCTTGACGTCGTCACTAGAAAGATCACGACGGCGTTACTTTAAGCTTGCGACGCCGTCTCCATGGTCTGTTTGCATCATTCTTCAAGAGATTTTGGTGTAGGTCTGTAGTCGTGTCTGTTTCTTCTCTAAATGAGCTCAAGTTACGTGTATTTCCTCCAAATGCCATCCAAGTGATAAAAACCTGAAAACAAACGATTAAGCACATAATCTGGGCATATTTACATGATTTAGGGGGTTAAATGACCATAAAATAGTGTATAAAATGACACCTCATCAACACTCAAATATTATCAAGTATCAAAGCAACTCCTTGGGTAATGTACTTTCCATAACCCTCCTCATTAATGACTATGTGATGTATTGTACCACATATTGTACTTGAGAGATCTTTTAGAGTTACTGTAGATCGCCAAGGGCATTTGGAGCTGATGAGGTGTCATTTTATACACTTTTTAGGGGTCATTTAACCCCCTAAATCGTGCATTTATGCCCAAAATGGGTACTTAATCGTTCCTTTTTAGGTATTTAGCATTTGGAAGGCATTTGGAAGAAATACACGTGACTTGGGCTCATTTAGAGAAGAAACGGACAAGACTACGAACCAACACCAAGACTCTTGAAGATTTGTGCTCACAGAGCCTAGAGATGGCGTCACCAGTTCTACACGACGCCGTCACAACCTACCTAGTGACGGCGTCACAACATTTCATGATGGCGTCAGCACACATCGACTCGCACGCAGATCTAGAAGATTCTACTCATGACGGCGTCACGTTTAAAACGTGACGGCGTCACAGCGATTTTCCTTTATATACAAACTGGGGGAGATTAGGGTTTGGTTTTAGGTGTGTAACTTTAGAATAAAGGGGACGAAACCCTAGTTCGCTTAGCAGCTATTTAGGAAGATTTTAGGGCCTCAAAACCCTATTGTAACTCCTTCAATTCATGTTTTAATCAAGTAAGACTTTCTTAATCATTCAATATGTCTTGTTGTTTGATTCATTATTGCTCCTGATTTATCTTTAACATGCTTGGCTAAACTCTTTATTGTATTCATTTATGATTGTATGAAACCTAGACTGCAAATCTTAGTGGTGTTTCTTCTTGTGATGAATATGCATGTTAGGCTTTAGAAACCCAGCTTTTGTTTGTATCGCTATTGATATGTCGAGGGAAACATGATTGTGTAGAAAGGATACCATCGGGTAACAGTCTTCATACTACCTTTCCCCTTAATATGGTTGATACATTTTTAATATATTTAAAATGCATTTAATATACTCTTGGGGGCCTTGTAATAGTATTCATACTATCTTACTTATGCGCTGCTTTAACGGAATATTAAATAGACGGCGGGTTTGTGTAATCTGTTCATGACTTAGGAAATAATTACATAAATTATCACAAGTGTGACAAAGCAACAACACTGGGAGAAGCAATCTAGGGAGTAATACATGATTAAATGAATATAATCTTTTATTATATTGTTATTACCATTAGCGTAGTTTATTTAGTTTAATAGCTAAAACCAAAACCACCTCTTAAATATATGATTTTACCTGCTTTCATAAAATATAAAAATACAAAATTAATCTTCTCTCAACCCCTAGAATTCTGTTAGACCGTAATCAAGCCTTCCCAACCTATTCCCCTAGAGAACAATAACAATCCCCGAGTCTTGCCTATACTACTACTACAACGATTAGGTACTCTGCCTAGGGAGTTGTAAGACTTCTTGTTGAAGTCCTTACGACAACCGCATCAAGTTTTTGGTGCCGCTACCGGGGAATAGTTAGGTTTTGATCATAGTTTAGCTTAGTTCTACTTGCTTGAATCCTTTCAAGTGAGATATTAATTCTACATATTAGCTTTCTCGTAGTCTATCTTTTCTTCATGTTATTTGTTTCGTAACTCATTCTCGTCAACCACCATGGGAGACGAGAATCCTATCCGCACTCTTAGAGAGTACTCCAAACCTAGCCACGAGGGCTACAGGAACACCATTGAGCTCCCCATAGGGAACAATGTTAGGTAACCTCATTTGACTCCGCACCATCAGGTTGGCGCAAAACATGGCTATGGCTATTCCACGGAATTCAGTCTGAGGATCCGAACCAACACCTCAAGGACTTCCTTAAACTTGTGGACTCACTTGACCTTGACGGTGCAAATAGGGAAAGAATGCGCCTGCTTTTATTTTAATTTTCCCTTCGTGATCAAGCAAGCAATTGGCTTGAACGTCTTCCTACAGGATCCATCACCACATGGGAGGATCTTGCTACTTGTTTCCTTGTTCAATTCTTTCCACCGAGGAAGGACCGCAAAACTTCGCAATGATATCCTGATGTTCCAACAACATCATGGAGAATCTTTATCTGAAGCATGGACTCGTTTCAAGGACTTACTCCAAAAAGTCCCTCATCATGGCATCGATCGTTGGCTTCAAATCCAAATTTTTTATGATCATGTCTCCTTTCATCATCATGTCTCCTTTCATCTTAAGTGCAAGATTGACTGCGTCGCCGGCGGCAAACTCCGCAATAAGAATGCTGATGAATCTTAGGAAATCATTGAGAATCTCACCCTTTACAACCATGAGGGCTAGAATAACACGAAAGAATTCGTCAAGCCGGTCAAGGCTATTTCTACACCTCAAGGCATCTTAAAAACACCTGATCGAAGACTTCTTGAGCTCGAAGACCAGATTAACTTCTTACTAAAAGGATCACGACCGACCCCCAAGAGCTCAACACACATCCCTCACACTTATGCCAATGTAGTCTATTCCAACCCTCGCCTACAAAACTATAACGTGTCACCTAAGCTAAATCCCTTTACTTTCCGTGAACGTACAGGTCCAAGCCCTCAACCCTAAGCATTAGGAACTACTTTCGAGGCTTGAGTAAGGGACTACATGGCAGCACACACTGAAAAAATGGAAAGATTTGAGAATGCCATTTTCAAGCAACGCGAGGAGATCAACGATATAATGATTGAAATGTTCGAACTTCTCTAGGAACTCACGACCAGCAGAACCCCTAAGAAAGTATTGATAAGGGAAGAAGTCTAATTCCCCGTCACCAAGAACATAAATTCTATCTCTCTAGCTAGGGGAGAGCAGGAAAGGAGTGACAAGACGGATGAGACACTCGATAACACTATATAGCCTACCAGAACAGAAATGGTAATACCATTGAAGGAAGCCAAAAAGAATAATGAAACTGAAAACGAACCGATCAAGAAGGCTGAAAAAGAAGAAACGACAGAAGCACCCAGCTCTCAGCCTGTAGAATATTACCTAAAACACAGCATCAATAAGAAACTAATAGAAGGGCTTGTCGATAATCATAGGTTCAATGACTCCTTATTAGGAGCCCGAGCTGGAAAAACAAATGGAAAAACCTATAATGTGTCGCCTAGGGGGCGGTTTACGAAGCAATCCTCAGAAAAAAGATAACAAGGAAGGAGGACATCAGAGGAAACTTTGAAATACCTGGTAACATAGGAGGCCTAAAAGGTATAAATGCCCTAGTTGACCAAGGATCCAACGTAAACGTCATGCCCTACTCCACCTATATGAAACTAACCGAAGAAAGGTGGCTGAGATGGACGTTAGACTCTCACTAGCTAGGCACTCGTATATTTACCCTTTAGGAATAGCAGAGGACGTTTTAGTTGAAGTTTTCGAGCATGTGTACCCCGTGGACTTTGTAATTCTAGACAATAAGGAAGACGAAAAGAGGCCTTTCATTTTAGGAACACCATTCCTGACAACGGCTAAAGCCGTAATTAAGTTTGACAAGGGCACCATAACTCTAAGATCTTGAAAGAGTAATATAAGTTTCCATAAGATACCTGAATCCCCCTGTAAGATTGAGAAAGGAGTTAAGAACGACATAGAGCCTATAGCCCTTATTATGACTGTAAAGAGGCTAGTACTAGAATGGGAAGAAAGGATAAAACTTCACCATGAAAAAGAGAAGAAGTTCAACCAATGGAGGAGCAAAAACTTCAAAAGTAAACATCTCGCCCTTGTTAAAGTAGAAGGAGGAATGAACGACGAAGGAGAAGTCACGTAAGGACGTGTGACTTCGAGTCTAGCTACAAGACTCATAAATAAAGAAAAGCGCTTCTTGGGAGGCAGTCTAATTTTACTTTTCCCGTATTTAGAAGTGTTGTGTGTTTTATTCTTTTCATTTTATTCTATCATGTTCGAACCCCAATCTTGTAATCATGCTTTGTTTTGTTTATAACCTCGTCTTAATTTTAATCAAAGGTATTTTGCAAATAATAAGTGTAGGGGAATTTATCCGGTTTTTGAGCCAAGTTCAAGCATGTTAAAATAAATTGTTTAGATTAATTAGCGTTAGTTTCGAGTCATATGAGTAAATTGTCAAATCTCGGGTTTTATGTAGCCATTTGATAACAGCCTCCCCCCGTTGTTTTTTTTTTTCTTTTTTTTTTTTTTTTTTTTTTTTTTTTTTTTCTTTTTTTTTTTTGTTTTTTTTTTAACTATGGAATCAAGTGCAAGAAATTTTTCATCAAAAAAAAATAATTTTCACAGTGTGTGGAGACGGCGTTACGATTTCCACGCGATGTCGTCACCACGACACCTATGACGGGGTCAGGATAATCCTGATGGCATCAAACGCCCAGGTCCAGAAAACTTAAAGTTTTTAATATTTTTTGAAAATAAAACTTGCATAACATTTAAAATATGTACTCTTCTTTTATAAACATGCAAAACCAACGAGTTTGACAATTCTCTCATCTTATCTTTACCGATTTGTTGAGTCAAACCCTAATTTCACATTGTATATTTGTATATCGCACATTTTATGCTTGGTATAGTTGTCTTTGTCTTTGATTTACAGGTTATATTTGACGAGAAGAAGCTTGGAAGTTCTTAGGAAGTTTTAATGGATGATTCTTGAAGGACAATTTAACCAGTTATCACATGTTTCTTCTCCATTATTGAGCAAACTAGGGGAGTATTAGTTTCTTTTACTTGTTTTCTTTTCCCTTTAATTCATTTTTACAGGTACTTTTATAGAACATTAGGGACAATGTTCAACTTAAGTGTAGGGGGAAAATAAGCCTTAGAAACAATTCTTTCATTTGCTATTTGCTTTGTCCTTAAAATGATAGGTAATATATCAAAACATAGCAAAAGAGGTATTTTTGACCAAAATTTAAATTTTTTTATTGAACATTACGACGTGCGAAAAAGGAGTATTAAATGGTCTCATGGATAGGAATTTATATGACTAGCACAAAACCCCTCAGAATTCCACCCCAAAAATGTAAGGTTCGCCTTTAGATCTATAGGAATTTGGGTATCTATTATTGATACCTAGGATAGTTTATACCTTTAGCTTTCTCGAGTTAAGGAGTGAGCAGTCATATGTGTCTATTCTGACATTACGGATGTGTACGTATAGTCTTTGTCGCCTTTTCTGGAGCATTGAGATCGGTATTAAATTATATGGAGCTTGTACCGTTTAGTTATATTAATTTCTAAGAAACTTGTTTTGTTGATGCATCCCGAGAACCGCATAGTAAGTATTAGGATTTGCTTGATAAAAGGCATTCGGATTAACCCATGTTCTAAACCTGTAATTGTTATGATGGTCACACCAATCATATAACTATCCCACACCCTTTCCATGCACTCGTTTTTAATGCATGATACCCCTAGTACAACCCTCTGAGCCTATCCTTTTTCATGGTTCTCGTAATTTTCTGGTGGATTCCAGATTATTAATGAAGAGCATTGTCACCCTGAAACCATTGTTACACCCAAATTGGCATTAGTCTACCTTGTATGTACTCCCTTTAGTACATTGTTGTGATAACTAAGTTGATTATTTGAGGTACCGGTTTGATAAGTCCATTATCATTGTAAATTTAGTGTTGGGACGATTGGATTCATGGTAGTATTTATTCGCGGAAGGATAGGGAAGGAATAGTTAAAGTCAATTACCCCCATACGTTTGTTAGATGATCTCCATGTATTTTGATCCACCTCAAATCGGGGTTATTCGTTAGATTGTAAATATCGAGCTGTAAAAAGCTCAAGTGTAGGGGTACGTGTTGTAAACCCTAAGTTATGATGTATTATGTTATTCAAAAAGTAGAAAAGAAAAAGAAAGAGATTGATGTACAGTTGTGTAGAGTTTATAGATCTTCGTCAGAGTCCTTGGCTTAGCAAACCAAACACAGACATGTATTATGTAAATAATTGCTAACCCATTCACCGCTCCAAATTCACCCAAGCCACCAATGTATCCAAATCCGTTTCTGTTTTCCAGTATATGTTATTCTTACACCTACACCCTACAACCCTTTAAAAGACCTCTTGGATAGTAATAAATAATACTTGTGCCCAAGCGGTGGAGGTTTTATCCTTTACTAAACCTATGGTAATTTATATGCTATGACAGGTAACAAGTGTTGATTTTCCCTTTCCCCATTATGTTATAATTTATTATACACCCGAGTGAAGAGAGAATCCAAACACTTATGTAAGGTGCTAGTATATAATTTATGTGCTTTTAAATACCAAGGTCTAGAGGTTGTGTTGTAAAATACTTTTAAAGAGTAGGTAAAATGACCCCCATATTGCTATTGTCTAGGTATGTTCTAAATGTTCGAAAGCTCTCCAAGGAAAAGCCAAAACCGTTTAAGTTTTATAAGTTTCTTGTTTATAAGCCTGATTTCTTGCAAGTGGTTTCGAAACACTAGGTGGGGTATGGAGATTAACGGTTATAACATGTTTAAGCTTGTGAAAAAGATAAAGTTTTTAAAGAAACCTTTGTGAAAGTTGTTACACTTACAAGGTAATAATCAGAAGAGAGTTGTTGATCTTCGTCATGAACTTGACGAAGTTCAGAATGCTCTTCAGAAAGATCCTTCCTCTACTACTTTTCGTGAAGAAGTAGCTTATTTAACGGCTTTTACCCAAACAACTTTGGACGAAGAAAGTTTTTTAAAACAAAAAGCAAAGATCGAATGGCTTAGTGTGGGCGACGCTAAATCTTATTATTTCCACCGATCGATTAAGGCTAGAGTTGGTCAAAGCAAAAAAAGATTGCATCACAGGTCCCGATAATGTTATTTATGAAGGTAACTTGGTTCCTAACGTTTTTGTACAATATTATATGCAATTTATATGTACCAAAAGTGGCATTTATCCCTTTAATCACAAGGGGCTGTTTGAAAAACCTTTGAGTAATACGCAAGCTGAGAAGATGGTTCGTGTGCTGAAATTAGAAGTGTTGTGTTTTCTATTGGTAATGATAAAGCACCAGTTCTGGATGGTTACACTTCAGCTTTCTTTAAGAAGAGTTGGGATGTCGTGGGAGATGATGTTTATAGAGCGGTGAGGGATTTTTTATGAATGGTAAGTTATTACAAGAGATTAATCACACCATCCTTATAGTGCTTCCTAAGGTATCTACCCCTAATTGTTTTAATGACTACCATCCTATTTCGTGTTGTAATGTAATATACAAGTGTATAAGCAAAATTATTACTAACTGAATTAACGATGGTTTAGATGATATTGTGAGTATCAACCAATCGGCGTTTGTTCAAGGAAGATCTATCTCGGATAGTATTTTAGTCGCTCAAGATTTAATGCATAACTATCACTTGAATCGCGGTCCTCCTAGATGTGCATTCAAAATAGATACTTCAAAGGCGTATGACACACTTAATTGGAAGTTTTTGGAAGAGATTTTGGGGGCTTTTGGTTTTCATTTGAAAATGGTAAAGTAGATCATGGCGTGTGTCACCGGTATGTCATTCTCCATAAATGTTAACGGTAACCTTCACGGTTATTTTAAAGGGAAGCGAGGTCTTCGTCAAGGGGATCCTATGTCTCCGTATTTGTTTATGTTAGTAATGGAAATTTTAACGCTTATTTTGAAAAGGAAAGTCCATGAGGATGGCGAGCTCACGTATCATAATAAGTGTGGTAAACAAAAAATTGTAAACATTTGTTTTGCTGACGACCTAATTATGTTTGCTCGTGGTGATGTACATACTGCTAGGGTGTTAATGGAGGCATTGGACGAGTTTAAAGGGGTGTTAGGGCTAGTATCTATTATACCTAAAATTACTATTTTCATGTGTAATTTTCTCAAAAGAGTAAAAAAGTATATACTTCAGCTCATGCCATTTGAACGTGGCACTCTTCTAGTGAAGTATGTAGGTGTTCTGCTCATTTCATCTAGACTTCTCTACAAAGACTGCAAAATACTCGTGGAACGTGTTCGTAAGCATATTACGGATTAGAAGAACAATTGCAGGTAGTCGACAACTTGTACTTTATGTTTTGTCTTCTATGCATCTCTATTGGGCGTCCGTTTGATGGGTTTTCTATACCTTAACTAGATTATCATAAAGCGGAAACAACAATTAATCTAGGGCAAGAAGGAAACTAAACCCTAAAGGATCTTAATCTAATAAATAAAAGCAACTTAAAATAAATAAATAAATAAATAAATAAGAAAATACTAACCTTTGAGAAAATCGGATTTCTCACACACAGACTACCTTGGTTGAACTTGGAGGCAAGTACTCAAACGAGAGTACATCTAATAGCTCACACCCATGAACTAAAGAGAAAAAGGATTTGAACTCCTAAGGTCTCGTTACATGAGTTGACTCTTACAAGGAGTAGGAATGAGAAAGAGAGAATGAGCAAATAAAGCCTTGGCATGCCCCTTTGTTTATATGGAGAGGAAGAGACTTTGAATAGCTCTTTGGAGGGATGTTGGATCCCCCAAAAAACCGTCCCATGGGTCCCTTATGGGTCTTCCCGGCCCGTTTAACTTATTACACCATGTATTAGTTCATATTCAGCCCATGCTTCTTTATAATTAGCTTTTAATTAATTTACCAACTATTAATAAATTAATAAACAAATTAATTATACATATAATATTAATTCTAATTAATATTATCTCTCCTTTATTATTTCTCTTAACGGTTCACTAAGGGCAACCCAAAAAGGACTCTACTTTTACGACAGTCTTACCAATTAGTTATGAACTTGAACACTAAACCCAACAGTCTCCCACTTCGACAAGTCGTCAACTATAATTGGCCTAAGTCTATCCTGATTAACTAAGTAGAGAGTGTTATCCAATGCAACTGCCGAACTCTGAATCATATCTTATAGATAACCCTTAGATAAGTGATCAACTATTCCTTTGTTTTGCTGATATCGTATGAAGCTGAGACATGGATTTTAATCAATCTCTTGGTTCACCATTATGTTTCCCAATTTCTAATTATTTGACTATATGAGACTACTGAATTGAACACATCAATTTAGTCCTGACCAGGCCTAACACACTTAAGTCAACATCTAATCATCGAGGGGCCCATAGATATCGCTTTCCCATTTAGGCAAAATAAACAAATAAACTTTGAATACATAGAACTAGTCAACTCATCATGTCATACCTACCATATCCTTTATAACTGGCATTTACGCGCAGCGTTTGAATAAACTAAAGTATAACAGACTTGAAAAACTAGAAACTCGATGTATCTCCATTTTAAGAATAAAGGATATTATCATCTAAGAATTACTCATGATATTAATCCATGAAGTAATATCTCTAAGTACGATTTCTCCTACACTTAATTCCCATTAAGTACTCATGAGTGTTGCAGCATTCTCTATGCTATGTCTAAACTTCATTGACAATCTACTAACACTCCATGACAGCCTTAAATCAATACTTACTTCCTGAAGTATGAACGACTCAGGAGGTTTGAGTAAACTAAGTACTTAGGAAGTGGATTCTAAACATGCAAAAATGAAACACAATGATAAACAATAGTAAATGGTAGCACACATGCAAATAAACAAATCTCATTATTTAATCACCAAATCCATTACAATATCAATCATTGTTTATAATGTTTCAAATTCAAACTAACAACTAAAACTTTATATAATCTTTCAATCCTATGCTCCTAGCATGTTCACTGTGTCTGGACATAGGCAATGCTTTTATGAATGGGTCAGTTGGATTATCCTCTGATCGTATATGCTTCATAATCATGTGTCCTTCTTCTACTTTGCTTCAAACAAAATGGTATGTTTTTTAATATACTTTGACTTTTCATGATCCTTGGGTTCTTTTGTCAAGGCGACTGCACTCTCATTATCATAGAATATTTAAGTGGGGTCTTGCACTGTTGGAACAACTCTAAGATCTCCAATGAAATTCTTCATCCAGATAGCTTCCTTTAAAGCCTCACAAACTGCAATATACTCGGACTCGCATGTGAAGTCTTCCACTGTATCTTGCTTTAAACTTTTCTATGTCGTCGATCCCCATTTAGCAAGAATACCTAACTAGACTGTGAATGACTATCATCTGTATCTGTTTGCTAACTTGCATCATAATAACCAGTCACTCTGAGTTTTCTTCTCCACCATAAACTAAGAACATGTCTTTAGTATTTCTTAAATACTTAAGAATATTCTTTACAGCTATCCAATGACCTTCACTAGGATTCTGCTGATGTCGACTCACCATGCTCAAAGTAAAGGAGACATCAGGCCTTGTACACGTCATGGCATACATGATCGATCCCACAGCCGAAGCATATGGGACTCGACTTATTCTGTCTAGTTCTTCATCAGTTTTCGGACATAGATCCTTACTAATCTTTATGCCATGATGTAAGGGTATATTCTATTTCTTAGAATTCTCCATTTTGATTTTTTTTAATTTTTATCTAAGTACATGTCCTGACTAAGTCCTCTAAGATATTTTGACATATCTCTGTAAATCTTTATACCAATAATATATGTTGCATCTCCCAAATCTTTCATAGGAAAACATTTCCCCAACCAGTCTTTTACACCTTGTTACGTTGGGATATCGTTTCCTATTAGTAGTATATCATCCACATATAATACCAGGAAGAATACAACACTCCCACTGACTTTGACATATATACAAACTCATCTTTGCTTCTAGAAAATCCTAATTGTGTGACTTTCTTATAGAAGCAGATATTCCAGCTACAAGAAGCCTATTTAAGTCCATAAATAGCCTTTTGAAGCTTGCACGCTCTTTTAGGATACTTTGCATTTTCAAACCCTTTTGGTTATGCCATAAACACATCTGATAAGTGTAGAATACACATATCCATTTATGCTTAAAATAACCAAATTAAACCCAAAACAGACCAAAAATGGCAAAAATATGCTTGTATTTATGTTTTGTGTGTGCAGGTATGGATAAATCAAAAATCACAAGAAAACAGTCAAAAAAAACGGGCAAGCACGGACACGAGAATCAAAAGAGTACAAAAAGAAGCCAAAGGATCAAAGCCGAAGCCAAAAATGTCAAAACCTCAGTCAATCCCCATTTCCAAACATTTTCGCGCTAATAAAAGGTCAACAAAGCCCATTTCCTTTTAGAATAAAAATACAAAGGACCAAAACTTTCAATTCCTAAAATACTTTTATAAACTATAAAATAAAGGAAAAAAGAAAAAAAAAAAAAAACAAGGGCCATGTTGTGTCATCTCCAAAAGTCAAACAGACCCTTTTTACCTACCTCCATTCAGTTATAAAAGAGAGCGCGAAAGCTATTAACTATTCAATCAAATCTCACACTAACCGTTTTACCAATCTAGGTAAATCCAAGGGGCATTTTTGAAAATTAAAGGTGCTATTGTTCCCCCTATTCAAGATTGTCTAGTTATAATCAGTGGACATAGGTTCCAATGTCAGGTCATAATCAAGGATTACATAAGCCCTCTCCAAATCAAGAAGGCCACACGTCAACAATGGTGGAAAGCACAAATTAATGGGTTTTTGTGCCTAAAACACTCACAAAATAAGCACAAACGACACATCAATGGAATGACAACGCTGGGCAATCTTCAGGTGTCCACGGTTTGATCAAAACGCCACAATTGGTGCTCTTGATGATTTGAAAGAATTGATGTTTAGATTAAAGATTAGAGAGCATGAAACGGGCAAGAGATGCCTAGAAATCTTCTTTTCAGACCTATTAAAAATAGGGCCCTCACATCTCACACTAAAAACTACATAACCACACAATATCTACAATTTTTTTAGTATAAAAAGGCCTCACTTCTCACACACACCATCTAGGTTTTTAGTAATTTTTAGTTTAGCTTAATTTCGTATTTTTACTTAAATGATTGGTATTTCCTTTCTCAGTAATGTAATCAGTTTCTTTAATTAATGAAATTCAGTTTCTCTAAATCTCTCCAAATTTCTTTTTACTCTCTTAATAAGCTAAGTTGTCTCAATAAGCTAATAAGTTCATTTAAAGCTCTTTCAGTCTATAAGCTGAAATAGAGCTTATTGAATTCAGAATTAATCTTACTTAAACCTTAAATCAGTTTAAACTTACATTTATTATGGACCTTATTGGATTTGAGCTTTTGGAAGGGGATCTTAACTTGGAAGAGATCCCAAGGACTTATACCCTAGCTTATTAATAAGCTAGGGAGCTTGTAGCTGCCATTATTGGACCTCTTGTTTAGCTAGAGGAGTTTGTAAGTTTCTCTTTCATTCCCTTTAATTCTAGTTTTAAATAGTGATCTCATTGCTTTCTATATTTAGATCTGCTTATTTGCTTATTCTTTTTGCTTATTAGTGCTTATTTGAGTTTTATCTAGCTAAATCATCTTAGTTGTTTATCTGTTTTCAATTTTCTTAGTTTAAATCATAGATTTTCATATTATTGTCTTAAAAACCTCTAAAAAACCAAAAATATAGTAAAATAGCTTAAGTCTTAGATTATTGCTTATTTAGTTGTTAAGTCATGCTTATTAAAGTAGTTTTAATCTGTTAATTGTCTGGTATTAAGCACTTGTTTACTAGATTTCAAAGTAGTAGCTTAATCATAAATGTCTTAGTCTTAAAGTGGTGTTTGGTTTAAGCTATTTTGACCTCCCAAAGTCAAAGTGAGTTTTTGAAATTGTTTAAGTCAGCTTAGATTTCATTTAAAATCATTAGGCAAAGAGTTTTTATAAGTTAGATTGTGAAATTGAAAAAGTTATGGTTTATTATGTTGATTCTAGCACCAGGGGAACTTTCTTTTGAATTTCACTTGTGCAATTGTTGATCTAAGCCCTCCAAGGCTTAGATCTTGCTTGAACTTTGTTTATACACTCTATTTGAGTGTGTCTTAGTGCAGGATTTCCCTTAGGAAACCTGCACTCTTGGTTTACATTTGTGCAAAGGGCACCAGTACTAACAAAAAGTTAGTACTGCTGATACTTTACACTACCAGTACTAACTAAAAAGTTAGTACTGCTTTCACAAGTTAGTACTGCCACCTTTGGCTTAATTTTTAGTTAAGTAAGAATAGGATTTAGGATCCTAAATTCAAGTAGGGCTAAGATTAGCTATAGCTTAATATAGAATAAGTTTTAGATTTCATTTTCTAGCTTATTTACATAGCTTATTTTTGCTGTCAAAAAGTTAAAAAGCCAAAAACAGTACTTAGGAATTTTAAGGTTTTAATTTGTTAATTTAGCTTATGGGCCTAGATTTTATAGCTTAATTAGATAGATTATAAGTAGTTTAATAAGTCCTTAAAGTTTTAGAGTCTAGTTTAGCTTTTTAAGCTTTTAAGCTCATTTGGATTTTGTGCTATCTTGCTTATTTACTGAGTTTGCTTAGTTCATGCTCAATTTTACTTGTTTAAAAGCACTTATAGGTTAGATTTCTTTGCATTCATAGATAAAGCACATCATAAGCTTCCTAGAACTCTTTTCCTTTTTCACATTAAGCTTAAATTGAGCATCTTCTAGCTGATTAAGTAAAAATAAGCCCAAAACCTCACTTTCTAGCTGATTAAGTTGTAAAAATAATATATCACGTGGTTTCACTTTCTTCTTTGACAAATCATCCACCAAGATAATTTCCTCAGGAGTTAAACGCATTACATATGGTCATCCAAAAATCATTTACTTTTGAATATTATATACTAGAAAGGTTCAATATTATACCTGATATGTGAAAAATCATTTACTTTTGAATATTTACCTAACAATTAAAATGGACAATTGATTTTTTTTAGAACTACAACTCTTTTTTTGTTTTTTTATTCTCAATATTAGTATTTGAAATCTCTTTAATGTTTTGACTTCTTTTTTATATACACCACTACGGTGACACCAAAGATAAACCTTACACATATAACCACTTGATTTTTTATTACTTCTTTTGATTGTAATGACATAACCAAGAGAGTATGCCAAATTTCGAACCCATTCTATTAGATCTTTACGAGATTTAAACACCTAAAATTTAAATATAAAAAACGTTTAAGGAGTGCCAAATAAGATGAAATATATACTAGAAAGGTTCAATATTATACCTGATATGTGAAAAATGAGTATGTAATTTAAGCCGACTCTGGAAAACTCGTCATCAATTTTTTTAAAGAGAATTACTCTATAGAAGTGTGTGTTCTTAAAAGATGAGTGTGTTGTGTTTTTGTTTAAAGAGAAGTGTGTGTGTGTGTTTTTTAAATTTGTATCTTGAACCCTATATATACAGAAAACTTAGATTCCGATTATGTGTAGACAAATCAAAAAAATTACTCTTTTTGTCAAATCAAATAATTTATTGCTTTTCTTTA